>JARFXV010000482.1:250000-264978 GCA_031761425.1 Cosmopolites sordidus | reverse complement strand
TATTTTGTTTTTAGAAATGGTGTTCTTAGTCTATTGCAGGTCATGTATTGTGTCTTTTCAAAGGACATTTGGAGTCCTACCTTTTCTGCTGTTTCTTTTAGAATTTCAATCTGTTTCTGTGCCGTTAATACATCTTGAGCCAAAATTCCTAGATCATCAGCAAACGCCAGACAATCAATTTTGATGTTGGTTCTCCCCAGTTTAATGGGCTGGTCAATATTCAGGGCCGACTTTTTTTTCACGCCACTCCTGTATTACTTTTTCTAGAACACAGTTAAATAAGAGTGGCGAGAGTCCATCCCCTTGTCTCACTCCAGTTTTAATTTCGAAGGGCTCTGAGATGTCACCCATGAATTTAACTTTTGACCTTGTGTTAGTTAATGTTGCTTTAATAATTGCCAGCGTTTTCAGATCTAGTCCTTGTTCTTTCAAGATTCGGAATAAAGATTCGCGGTCTATAGAATCATATGCTTTCTTGAAATCCACAAATGTACAGACGAGATTTTTATTGTACAGGTTTTGATGTCTTAGAATCAACTTTAGATTCAGGATCTGTTCAGGGCAGGATCTGCCCGGTCGAAAACCTGCTTGATATTCACCAATTTTAGGTTCCAACTGTCCTTGTGCTCTGTCTAGTAGACATTGAGATAGAATCTTGTAACAAACTGGGAGAAGAGATATCCCTCTATAGTTGTTTATATCCGTTCTATCTCCTTTCTTGTGTAGTGGATGGATTAGAGCATCTTTCCAATCTTCCGGAATCCGTTCGGTTCGCCAAACTTCTTGTAGAATGTTGCTTATTTCCTTGATTGTGCCTGGACCAGCGGATTTCAGAAGTTCAGCAGTGATTCCATCTTCACCAGAAGCTTTGTTATTTTAAGCCGCTTGATTTGCCTAATTATTTCATCTTCATTCGGTGGTAATGAATCTGGGTTTGTTTGTTTAGGGTTTAGTGTTGGTAATTTGTTTAAAGGCTCAGGACAGTTTAGTATTTGTTCAAAATATGTCAGTGACCATTTCATTAATACGTATCGTTATTGTGTCATTTGAAAGTGGTATAGTTTTCAACTTTTTTGCTTTTTCCAGACTTATCATCCCATTAACTATATAATTATGGCAAGGGGTAAAATTAGTTTTTCCTTAATCGTGTGAGGCTTAGACTCCCTGGTCACTCTTAATGCTACTAAATACGATGCTTGAAGTGCTACGATCTCGTTTGTTTTGTGTGCACATGCCGGCTGTTCTGTTTGCAGATGCCGAACTAATCTTGAAGGTTTCATGCTTTCCGCGAACAGAACTTCATAATAAACAACAAATTGTGGCTTGTCCATAATTCTTTCCATCCATCTTTTAAATATGCTTCATTGTACAATCTGATCTTTTTATTTACTGATTCACCAGATGTAGACGGTGCATTTTGTTTTGTCACAAATTTGTCAATTTTATTTAATATTATTAATTTATTTTATTACCATACTGTCATTGATTTATTTAACATTGAGCAAGAGAAGAAATTGCAGTATTTAACACTGGGTGAGAGAAGAAATCGTAATACTTGTTTTCGCAAAAATGTAATTAACAATGAAAGTCTTCGTCTCGTTCCTTTGTTTTTCCAAAGCGCATAGTTTGTACGTACTTGCCTAAACGTGCTCGGAACGAATGATCCATATCGCATGCGTGGGCGGGTGGCGCGAGGTTACAATTACGTGCAAGCACATGTTCGAACTGGTAAAAGTATTATAACAAGGGGTTAAATAAGTGTTGTAATTTTGTATCTGTGACTGTGAGCGGTATTTCCGTATTATGCTGAGTCAACATCAATAAAATTTTGCGTGTGTGTTGAATTTACTGAAACAATTTATTTGATTTATTTGGTGGGCAACAGATGGTTCGTGTGCAAGCTATATTTGGCGACAATATTTGTATATCAGAGCTTATTATATTGCTACGCAGGCACACTACATACAACACATACAGCCCGCACAATGCAACTGGAGAAAGGTCGAATCGTCGCAGTATTAATAATTAATTCTATACATGATATGGATATGAATAACAGACAATTGACTTTGAGTGAAATTACTAAGGTTATAAACATTTCATATTTAGAAAAAGAAATTGGGCTTTTTGGAAAACTAGAAAGACGGGTGCCGCATTTGTTAAATTCGAATCAAAAACGACCTCCAGAAAATCTTTCTAACCAATATATGGATCTTTTTAGAAAAAATCGAATATATTTTAAACTTAATTTTTTAACTATGGGTGAGATTTGGATTTACCACTATGATCGATAACTGCGACAACAAACCGCACAGTGGATCGAGTCCGATTTGGGGATGCAAAAGGCATTTTGTTAATTGATTACCTTCAAATCGATAACATAATAACAGGACAGAATTACTTTGGATATTGATCTTTTTGGATCAATTGGGTGCAAAAATTAGTGAGAAGAGACCTGGTTTAGCGAAGAAAAAAATAATTTTTTGTGAAAAATCGTGTTTCTGCAATGGCCAATTGTTGAAGTATCTGCCATATTTCTGGCTCCCTCTGACTTTCATCTGTTCTCAAACCTCAAAAAAATTCTACGTGGCAAACATTTTTCGTCAAATGAAGAATTTATAGAGCAGCAGTAGATGAGTATTTTGAAGGACTTCCAGAAAATCTCTTCTGAGATGGAATAAATGAATTGGATAACCGCTGGAAAAAATGTATTGCGATTAAGGAAGAATATACCGAAGAATAAAGTCATTTTTTCACCTATTAACTTGTTTTATCATTTCCGCTTTGCATATATATTTATGTCTTGGTAAACAAGTGAGAAAAAAAGAAAGTTGGATCCATGTCAATAAAACATTGCGTTGTGCGGGTCTGTAATGTGCCTTCGCGGCAACGTAGATGCTCTGACACACAAAGTCACACACAAATATTGTCGCCGCACAGCACGCACGAACTATATGTTGTCCATCAGATAATTCAAACAAATTGTATCAGTAAATTCAACACACACGCAAAATTTTATTGGTGTGGACCCAGCACATGTGCTTTGGGGTTATGTTTTTTTCACACGTTGAAATTTGTTTACATGATATAGCTGGTTGTAAAAGTTTTGTTTTATATGGTTATATTAATAAAAAAATCAATAACATTAGTATCTGCAGTTTTTCATTAATATAATTGATCTAATTATATTATACTGATAATCTTCA
The DNA here is from genome assembly GCA_031761425.1 of Cosmopolites sordidus. Classification (NCBI taxonomy): domain Eukaryota; kingdom Metazoa; phylum Arthropoda; class Insecta; order Coleoptera; family Curculionidae; genus Cosmopolites; species Cosmopolites sordidus. The sequence continues at coordinate 261,772 of JARFXV010000482.1, read as the reverse complement.
CCTAAACTTAAATTAGGACACAAAATGTATTTACTTTCACGAAATGATTTCCAAAATATATACAGTCACAAATTGCATTCAAAAATAAAATAAAAAAATAAATATAAAAATGGTCCTGAATAATACCTCACAAAAGTGCACATATTATATAAAAAAAATCTCAAAAAAAATTTTTTTGGTGGTTCATCTTCAGTATTTATGACCGTTTATAATATTTTGTGCATTGCCAGGATTAAATTTTTTGTCACGTATGTTGGATGTGCCTTATTAAGTGTCGAATATTCGCACTCTTCTATCTGCTCGATTGGGTCTAAATCAGGTGATTAATAAAGTTGCTCACGAACATTATATAGGATCCATTCCTTGACAAGTGCCGCTGTGTGTTTCGGACCGTTGTCTTGTTGAAATATTCGTCAATTTCCCAATTCCCAACGTTCAATTGTGGGTTACAAATTATCACACAAAATTTGGAGGTACATGCGGTGATCCATATTACTCTCAATAAAAACTAGATTTCTCACCCCGTCCGCTGCAATTGAGCCGCACACCATCACACTACATCCACTTTGTTTGACAGTTTGTATCAAATTTTCCAGTTTTAACTCTTGGTTCGCTTGGTTGGTTCGCAGATCCAAAAATGTTACATTTACTATCCTCAAAAATATCCTTGCCCACTCTTTACCTGGCAAATTCTAACCGTTTTTGGCTATTTTTTTTAGATATAAGTGATTTTTTCCTTGGTCTTGTACCATGAAATTCTTTTGATCTGAGGACCCTGCGTACCATTTCTCTACTGACATATTTTTCAGTTTCTTGTAAAACATAACCAGCCAATTTGGGGGCACTAGTTTTGGGTTTTAGTCATTTTTTTTTCAAAAAAAGTTCACCTTATTTTTTTGGACGATCACATCTGGACTTATTCTGTACTTTACCACGGAAATTAAAGTTTTTTTGTTATAGTGGGACTCGAAGCACGACTGTTTTAACAATTTCAATATGAGATTTTCCTTTACTTCATAAATTTGCAATTAAATGTCTAATTTGAGCAGAAATTTCGTTTCTAACCATTGTAACAAAAATAATATACTCTAATATAAAATAATAATAAAATAAAAACCCAAATATTACAATTACCTTGAGGTGCATGCCTAAAATGAACTAAAATACAATTTGCATTTATGATAAGAATACCAGAAACAGTAAATAATTTTGTACTTCTTCAAGTTGGTGTATTTCTTGCTACATGTTAACTTTTGTGAGTTAATGATATGAATGTGAGGGATCGATTAAAGAAAATATGCTATTTTGCAAATGAATAGCTGTATGTGCGAAGTGTCCCGAAGTGTGCTGCAACTGGCGAAGGACTCTTTAAATTTTTATTGATGCAACACAAAACGACAACTTGGACTTTAATAAATACATTGCGGTATGTATTGATCGTGCGATAACGATAACGGGGAAGAACAGTGGTGTGATAGGTGGTATGAGTAAAATTAAAGTATATGCCACATATGGAATACACGTAGGGGAAGTCCAGGTATAGCGAATAGCCCAGGCAAAGCGAATACCCTTCACTATTTCAAAATAGCGCGTGCAAGCACACTTGTCGCATGCCACGATGTCCGTCCCCCACCCCTCAGTCGTAAACAAACAGTGCTAGCGCAAGTCTACTCGTCGTTTAGAGAAAAAAAAATAAAAATAAAAAAGTGATTGTTACGATATTTCAAGGTACGTATTTTCATAATTACTCATGTACATGTGGTGTTACTGTTTTGGCTTGTTTGTATCCCTAAGTTCCTGCTTTCTTTTTGAAATACTGTAAGTTTTATTGAGAAGTTGTTTCTGGATTTCGTTGTAGGTTAGGTTAAATTCAACAAGTACCTATTGGGCAAAGCGATCACAGGCAAAGTGGATACGGTATCCACTTTGTCCAGTAGTATCCTATTTACCCGGTAGGCATTTTGATTAATGGTTTTCATTTGTATTGTTATAGATCGTTTACAAATATAAAAGAAAAACAAATCAAGCCGAATGGAGTGAGGATATTATAATGCTTGCAATAACAGACTGCTATGCTGGTATTAATTGAAAACGACGGCAAGAAAATATGACCTACATTATGCTACTTTGTATAGGCATTGGAAAAAAAGTAGTTCGACTGCTCAGTTTGGCTCATTCGCCTGCTCATTCAAAACGCAACGGTGGACCAACATAGTATTTTGTCTATGAAAATGGATTCTTTATCCGAAATAACTCATTCGACACCACCTTCAGTCATTAAACTCTGCACTCCTACGGTTCTAGAAATTTCTACTGGGTACGTGAATTTAGCTATTCAGATGCACAGACAGAACCAACAAGTGCCTTGGACTCTATGATTCATTGCACGCTACCTTCAAAAATACCAAATGAAGAAGATTTACTCAAATATAATACCAATGACATAATACTACAACCAACTACTCCTCCACCAGTGTCTTGTTTGAGTTCAAGAAAAATAAGACCCCTCCCAATTCCTCATGTTCTCATGCGGACTCGCAAAAGAAAAAATCAGAAGTCTGGGGTGCTTACCAGCACTCTTATAATGGAAGAACAAAAGGCTAAATATATTAAGGCAAACACCAAAGTTCTGAAAAAAATTGACAACGATTTAAAAACAAAACCAAAGACTACGCTAAAGAAAAATATTAAAAGGACCAAAGATGTTAAAACGACCAAAAATACTAAAGTTAAAAAATCTAAAATCAAAGAAAAAAACATAGAAATCAATAGCCAGTTAATGATTGGATCCAGTGCAATTCCTGTAAACAGTGGAGTCACGAAAAATGCACGGTTTACGAAGAGGAAGGCGTATTTCTTTGTGACAGCTGCACTGATAACTGAGTACTTATATTCATCATTAATTTGAGCCTTCTTATGTTAATTTCCCAATGGGTTGGGCAAAGCGGATAGTAGTACCAATTGCAATACTATTAATAATTGTTAGTAAAATGTTGATGTGACTTAATTTTTGTTGATTATATTAAAAACTTTAATAAACACTGGTTCATACTCAGTTATTATTTTATTTCTGTGTCTGTTAATTTTCTGGTCATAGGTCGTCAAAGCTTAAGGTGTCCGCTTTGCCCGGACTTCCCCTACTGCTTTATTTACCGAAATGCGCTTGCTAGAAAGATGCCAGATAATTTACAAAATGTTCTGCCAGAAGCCGTAAAAATTATTAATTTTATTAAAAGCCGACAATCCAGACAATATACTTTCCACATTGTGCGAAGAAATGGGTGCCAAATACGATTGCTTTTCCATACTGAACTCAGGTGGTTGCCGCGAGGAAAAATTCTAACGAAGCTTTGTGCATTGCGAGATGAATTGAAAACCTTTTTTACATATAAAAATAGCTCATTTTCAGAGTTTTTACAAGATGGAGAAACTTTATTACTGGTGGCTTACTTGAGTGGTATATTCTCACATTTGAATGACTTGAATACGAGTTTACAAGGCCATAACAAAAAACATTTTACTAATTACAAAGTCTGTAATGCTGTTATTGATCGAGTCTTGGATAGCATGAAAACACATTTACGCGAATTGAAAATTTAGTTACTGGAATATTTTCCAGAGCAACGATGATTTGTCGAAAACACGGGTTTTCAATCCGTTTGATGAAAATGTTGCAGCTGTTGAATTACCTCTACAACCAGAATTTTTAACTCAAGATTTAGATAAGTTTTGGCTTGCATGACGATGTGAATACGGAAGCCTAGTAGCGGAAACTTTGAAAATATTGATCCCCTACGCTAATTCTTACTTATACGAAAAAACTTCTCGTCTCTGATGACTTTAAAAACTAAATATAGAAATTGACCTTCTTTTATCACTGGAAAATAACTTGCTTATAATACATGTGTTTGTATGCATAGAAAAACTTTTAAGTGAAAAACGAAATCAACCGTCGCATTAAATTATTATTTCAGACAATTTTGGTTATTACTTTATTTTATTATGTTGCTATTATTTGGTAATATTTAATTTTCTAACACTTGTTTTTAAATTAAAAATACTTAAAATAAAGAGAATAAAAAAAATATATCATAAAAAACCATGGGATATATGTTTCGCACCAACATAGTCGAAAACTCTCCTGCGATGAGTGGGACAATAGCGGATATATCGTTCGATCATTCTCGTGAGTATACGCGTTGTCAAAGTCATTATTGTAATGAGTGGGACACTAGCGAACATAATTTTCTATCTTCGTCGTAAGCAGTCGTGTAGGATGTAAATAAAATTCAACAAATGATTAAATGAATTTCTACCTAAAAATTAAAGGTAAAAATAAATTTCAAAAGCTATTTTTCATTACTTAAAATACGGAATCAAACAAAATCTAAAACCATATAAAAAACTATTTATTAACGCTATTAAGTCATTATATTTAACAATTTAAAAATTTAAATTGTTATAACTTAACATATTTCTCTGAGAAGAAAGCTTATATTTTTTAGAGCAGATTAAAAAAAAAAAATTAAATTCATTCATTTTTCTGCCAGTTATAATTTTTTTTAATTTTTGTTTCATCCCTTGACTGACAGGCCCCCTAACTCTGTTAATCCTGATAATAGTATAAAAAGTTATAAAACCATTTTTATATAAAATTTTATGCTCTATAACTTTTATGTGAACCTTTTTTTCCTAACTCTTATAGTTCTTGAATTATTTTGAAAAAACCCTTTGTTAATTTTTTTTCCAACCCTCGCCGGGGGTTGGTAACAAATTTACTTGTATATGCATAGTTATAGAATGCCTCAAACGAACTTATTTCAAAAAGTCAGCCTTTTATCTCAAATTTCGATTGAAATGCTTCGTTAACTGGACTATTAACTTTTTGGCTATTTAGTGGGTCGCGACACTAAAAAGGTTGAGAAACTATGCCATAGATAATGACCACACTTTAATTTTAATAACACTAAAACTTTAGATTTTTAAACAATATAATATATATATATATATATATATATATATATATATATATACATATATATATATATATATATATATATATATACATATATATACATATATATACATATATATACATATATATATATATATATATATATATATATATATATATATATATATATATATATACATACATACATATATATACATATATATATACATATATATACATATATATACATATATATATACATATATATACATATATATACATATATATATATATATATATATATATATATATATATATATATATATATATATATATACATACATACATATATATACATATATATACATATATATACATATATATATATATATATATATATATATATATATATATATATATATATATATATATATATATATATATATATATATATATATATATCCCCTTTGTGGATCAGACCTTGACGTGGTAAAGGGGTTTGAGTAGGGCAATGAAGCTTTGAGCTATGCCGTTTGGAGTCTATGCTCTTGGGTGGTCACCCCTGGCGGACAGGTCAAAGCGGAGGCCTCAGACTAACATGATCCAAAATCTGCCAACCCGCATTGGACCAGCGTGGCAGATTACGGTCCATACCTTCAACATGGTATTTCAATATGTTGAAATATGACAGTACAACCTCAAACACGGCCCTCATTCCCCGGAGGCCAAGGGGCAACTACCTACGGCAGCGGGAAGACCTGCCCCAAGGCAGAGGGTGCTAAGAATCACCGGGTAAGATCAGGCTGCCATTGGACTTTTGACATTGCAACGTTAAATATACGGACTATGAAAACAGAGGCCCGATTGCAAGAACTGTTAATCGAACTTGACAACATACATTGGGATATTATTGGGCTCCGTGAAACACGAAGAAAGGGTGAAGAGTTAATCAAACTGGAACCAACTGGACACGTACTCTACACTCGAGGTACGGAAAATGGCCGATGTGGCGGAATTGGATTCCTCATCAATCGAAAGCTGAACGACAGTGTGGTAAAATTTGAAAGTACATCCGACCGATTAGTCCAATGCGTCATTCAGCTGAATAAAACGTTTAGGCTTCAAATCGTCCAAGCTTATGCACCAACTATAAGCCATAAAGATGAGGAAATTGAGGAATTTTATGATGATGTGGCCCAGCTTTTATACAAGGAGAAATGTAGGTACAAAATCCTGATGGGTGATTTTAATGCCAGAATTGGAACAACAAGAACAGACGAAAATGCAACTGGCCCATATGGAACTGGTGAGCGAGACAATAGAGGTGACAGATTAGTTGATTTTGCTGAAGGACAAGAACTATATATTATGAATTCATTCTATAAGAAAAATATCAGCAGAAAATGGACATGGAAAAGTCCATCTGGGCTCACAAGCGAAATTGACTACATCATGACCAACGATAAAAAAATATTTACCAATTGTACTGTCCTTAACAATTTTAATGTTGGAAGTGACCACCGACTGGTACGAGCAAGGGTTCGGATTGACTGTCGAAAAGAGCGCGAAAGAATGGTAAGATCAAAGAAGGGCAAGGTGGAGCCTGGAAAACTGCTGGAGAGAGGAAGCGATTTTGAGATTACTTTGTCAAACCGGTTTGCTGCGTTACAAGATCCAGAGGAGGTGGAAATATCAGTTCAATACGAAGAAATCGCCAACAATGTACTTCAAACGGCGGCTTCAATAGCACCAGAAGAAAAATGTCTCAAACAAACAAAAATCTCCAGTGAGACCATTGATTTAATGAAGAAACGGCGAGCAATGAGAAATGCAGGTAGTCTTTTTGGCAGGGTCGAGTACACTGAGCTCTGCAAAACTATAAGAAAACGTATCAGAGAGGACACGCGCCGATACAATATGCAGCTAGTGTAAAAAACCCTGGAAGAAAACAAACGAATTAACAAAGCTAAACAGAAGCTGAGAAACAAAAGAACGCAGATGTATGCTTTAAAGCGTGAGGATGGCACAGTGTGCAGGGCGCGTACCCAAATGTTAGAGATTGTCAGAGGGTTTTATTCCCAGTTATATGAAGATCAGAGCCAGTCAGGGACAGCAATACCCACGGAAGAACAATATATAATGCCAGATATCCTAGTGGAGGAAGTAACAAATGCTATAGAATTGATGAAGAACGGCAAGGCTCCAGGAAAGGATAGTGTAACTGTCGAAATGTTAAAAGCTGGTGGTCGGACGTTACATAAAACACTGGCAAAATTATACTCAAAATCCCTCAAAGAACAAAAAGTACCCGACTTGGACGATGGAAAAATGCAGAAGTGATCCTTTTACATAAAAAAGGAGCACAGGAAGATTTAAAGAACTACCGTCCAATAAGCCTCCTATCAGTGATGTACACAGTTTTCACTAAGATAATTTCTAAAAGAATATTAAAAAAACTGAATGACGCACAACCAAGAGAACAAGCAGGATTCAGAAGTGGATTCAGTACAATGGATCACATCCAGGTTGTGCAGCAGGTCATAGAAAGGCACAACGAATACACCATGCCACTGTGCTTGGCTTTTATCGACTACGAAAAAGCATTTGATTCCATCTCAAAGCATACGATAATGGATGCACTGCTTAGCCAAGGTGTAGAGAGAGCCTATGTAAACCTATTAGAATCGATATATGATGGAGCTACATGCTACATGCTACTGCTACGGCAGGGTGACGCAATATCGCCTATTCTTTTCTCGGCTGGCCTTGAAGAAGTATTCCGTAAACTGGATTGGGAACAGGATGGTGTAAAGATCAATGGTGCAAACTTAAACTATCTTAGATTTGCAGATGATGTTATTCTCATTTCACAAGAGCCAGAGGAGCTGCAAAGACGCATACAAGAACTGCAAAGGGCTGGCGAACCATTTGGCTTGAAAACAAACCTGAAAAAGAGTCAGGTTATGTTCAATAACTTCGCTCAGACAGAAGAATTTCAGTTTTGGGAAGGGATTTAGATATTGTGGACAGCCCGGGAGGTGGAACGGCGTGTTAAATGTGGCTGGCAGGCATTTGGTAGGCTCAACATAGTGTTTAAGAGCAGACTCCCACTTTGCCTGAAAAGAAAAGTATTCGATCAGTGCGTTCTACCCGTTATGACATACGGCAGTGAAACCTGGACACTCACATCGCAATCAATTCAAAAACTTCGGGCGGCACAGATATCCTGTCAGTATATATATATATATATATATATATATATATATATATATATATATATATATATATATATATATATATATATATATATATATATATATATGTATATATATATATATAGTATATATATATATATATATATATATATATATATATATATATATATATATATATATACTATATATATATATATATATATATATATATATATATATATATATATATATATATATATATATATATATATAGATATATATATATATATATATATATATATATATATATATATATATATATATATATATATATATGTATATATATATATATATATATATATATATATATATATATATATATATATATATATATATATATATATATATATATATATATATATATTCTTTCAAAATCTAAAGTGTTAGTGTTATTAAAATTAAAGTGTGGTCATTATCTATGGCATCGTTTATCAACCTTTTTAGTGTAAACTAAATAGCCAAAAAGTTAGAAACCCCAAGAAAAAACTAAAAATAATATCAAATGGTCAGAAAAATACATATAATAACATTTAGAAATAATACTGTAAACTGGAAGAGATTTATCACTAAACACCAAATCATTTTTCGCTAAACCGCATGCTTAGCCTTATCAGTTGATTCGATTTAAATGGTGGGGCTAACATAGTATAGCGAAACGTGCATGGAAAAGTGATTTGGTGTTTAGTGGTAACTCTCTTTGTGTTTTGTGTTTCACACCGAAGGTTCCAATAGAGCAATTGAAATAATACTGCATTAAAAAGACGTACAATTATTGAATAACAAGTTATTCAAAAATACACACGGGAGGAACGACTAAAAAATCATGTTAACATTAAAACTTGTGTTTCAGGTGGTCTAGATCTTGTGATTTGCCCAGGGGTGGCCTTTACAAAAAACGGGCACCGGTTAGGACACGGAAGTGGATATTATGACAAATATCTAGCAAAATTGAAACAAATTCAAACCCCTTCTCCTCCACTCGTAGCTTTGGCTTTTAAAGAACAATTGATAGATACAATTCCCTGTGCGGAAACTGATATTTTAATGGATTATGTTTTATTTGAAGAATAAATATTCTGATATTAACAAATATTAACTCCATTTAGCAGATATTATTAAGAAAAAAATAGGTTTTTCAAATGTAATATAAATTGTGTGATTAAGCATAGGAAATTATAAGGTTATATTTTTAAGATGTTCGTTTATTGTTTTACAAGTTCACTTTCATTCCTTTACATGATATTCATTAGTGTTTTAACAAAGTAACAATATCAAAAACTCTCCAAAACTGAAATTGACGATTTTGGACATTGAGTAAACTTGGTAGCGATTTTCAAAAAATATCAGCAGGGTACAAAAAATGTATGATTGTCAACAAATCTATTTTAAATAACAATAATTGAAAATTATATATAAATAATGTGTTTTATTTCATTTTACACTAGTCACTTTTTGGACAGATTCTTGTCTTGATTAATTTTGAGCATAATCTTCCAAAAATCTATTACACCCACCATATCAAAACGTTTTATATTATATATAACTTATGTGATTTAGCTAAAGAAATAAAAAGTCATATGGAAATGAAAAAATGGTGTTTGTTTTTGGCTTGTTAACTAAATTATGTGGTATTTAAGGTATTTTTCAATCAGTTCAATATATTCGCCTATCTGTAATTGTTAACAAGGAATACTAAATCATTGATCGCATTGTCATGTTACCCATTTATTGACGCATAATTCTGAAATTCCTCATTAACACATTACTATTAAATATTGTACTTCACAAAAATCTGTTCTTTATGGGTACTTATTAGTGTAACACATATCGCAATATTTGTACAAGATAATACATAGGGTATTGTGTTAAAAATATAACTTTGAAACACATTATTTTTAATATAGGGATGTCAGAAGCACTTATTTTTAAATTGATTGAAACTCTTTACCCCCAAATTTATTACGAAAAGTTTGAATAGTTGGACCTTTGCTAGACAACCCAGGAATATATGCCACCGTACTCCAATTCGCCATATATATATATATATATATATATATATATATATATATATATATATATATATATATATATATATATATATATATATATATATATATATATATATATATATGAGAAGTGGTTAGTTGCTTGACAAAGTAAGTTGCTAGTTGCTTGACTTACATCGGAGGGCACATATTTCGTCTGTTGGTGGTTAGACTCATCAGGGGACCGACATATGCTCTATCGCCAAGAATAGGGAGTCCCTCTCCACAATCAAACAAACCATATTTTCGCCGACTTCTCGTCGAATGGCTTATACATGGAGTTTTTTGACTCCTTTGGACTGCGTCCCAGGAGACTACAGTAGTCAAGAGTTATACACCCCCGACCGTTGGGTTCCACGATCTCATGTGGAACGCACAACAACCTACGTCTCCACCATAATGAGCATTGGTTAGTTGCTTGACCGGGAGGAAGCCCCACCCATCCCTTACATTGGAGGGCACATGTTTCGTCTGTTGGTGGTTAGATTCATCAGGGTACCGAATTAAGCTCTCTCGCCAAGAATAGAGAGACCCTCTCGACAATCAAACAAACCATATTTTCGCCGACTTCTCATCGGATGGCTTATACATGGAGTTTTTTACTTCTTTGGACTGTGTCCTGACTACAGGAGTTGGGGGTGTATAACCGGGAGTTATATACCCGGCTTGACCGGGGCTTCCCTCCGGTCTTTTCTTTTCAGGCAAAGTGGGAGTCTGCTCTTAAACACTATGTTGAGCCTGCCAAATGCCTGCCAGCCACATTTAGCACGTCGTTCCACCTCCCGGGTGGTATTCCCCTCCATTGAAATCCCCCCTCCCCCCCCCCCCCCAGATACATAAAGCTGTCCACATTCTCCAAAATTCTCCAAAAAGTGAAAGGAGAACGATATCATCTGCAAATCTAAAATGCTTTAAGTTTGCACCATTGATCTTTACACTATCCTGTTTCCAATCCTGTTTACGGAATACTTCTTCAAGGCCAACCGAGAAAAGAATAGGCGATATTGCGTCACCCTGCCGTACACCTCGTTCTACATTAATTACCATTTCAAGATCATCAAGGTGAATTGTGGCTGTAGCTCCATCATATATCGATCCTAATAGGTTTACATATGCCTTATCTACCTCTTGGCTAAGCAGTGTATCCATTTTTGCATGCTCTGAGATGGAGTCAAATGCTTTTTCGTAGAAATACCGATAAAAGTCAAGCACAGTGGCATGGTGTAATCGTTGTGCCTCTCTATGGACTGCTGTACAACCTGGATGTAATCCATTGTACTGAATCCACTTCTGAGTCCTGCTTGTTCTCTTGGTTATGCGTTGTTCAGTTTTTTTAATATTCTTTTAGAAATTGTCTTAGTGAAAACTTTGTACATTACTGATAGGAGGCTTATCGGAGGTAGTTCTTTAAATCTTCCTTTTTTATGTAAAAGGATCACTTCTGCATTTTTCCATAAGTCAGGTACTTTTTGGTTTTTGAGGCATTTTGAGTAAAATTTTGCCAGTGTTTTATGTAACG
>JARFXV010000482.1:0-247500 GCA_031761425.1 Cosmopolites sordidus | reverse complement strand
AGTGCAAAAAACCCTGGAAGAAAACAAAGGAATTAACAAGGCTAAATACAACCTGAGAAACAAATGAACGCAGATATATGCCTTAAAGCGTGAAGATAGCACAGTGTGCAGGGCGCGTACGCAAATGTTACAAAATGTTATTCCCAGTTATATAAAGATCAGAACAAGTCAAAGACAACAATACCTACCGAAGAACAAATGCCAGATATCCTAGTGGAGGAAGTAACAAATGCCATAGAATCGATAAAAAACGGCAAGGCAAGGAAAGGACTGTGTAGCTGTCGAAATGCTAAAAGCTGGTGATCGGACGTTACATAAAACACTGCAAAATTTTACTCAAAATGCCTCAAAAACCAAAAAGTACCTGACTTTTACATAAAAAGGGAAGATTTAAAGAACTACCTCCGATAAGCCTCCTATCAGTAATGTACAAAGTTTTCACTAAGATAATTTCTAAAAGAATATTAAAAAAACTGAACAACGCATAACCAAGAGAACAAGCAGGACTCAGAAGTGGATTCAGTACAATGGATCACATCCAGGTTGTACAGCAGGCCATAGAGAGGCACAACGATTACACCATGCCACTGTGCTTGACTTTTATCGGTATTTCTACGAAAAAGCATTTGACTCCATCTCAGCGCATGCAAAAATGGATACACTGCTTAGCCAAGAGGTAGATAAGGCATATGTAAACCTATTAGGATCGATATATGATGGAGCTACAGCCACAATTCACCTTGATGATCTTGAAATGGTAATTAATGTAGAACGAGGTGTACGGCAGGGTGACGCAATATCGCCTATTCTTTTCTCGGCTGGCCTTGAAGAATTATTCCGTAAACTGGATTGGAAACAGGATAGTGTAAAGATCAATGGTGCAAACTTAAACCATTTTTGATTTGCAGATGATATCGTTCTCCTTTCACAAGGCCAAGAAGAGCTGCAAAGACGCGTGCAAGAACTGCAAAGGGCTGGCGAACCATTTGGCTTGAAAAGAAAACCTGAAAAAGAGTCAGGTTATGTTCAATAACTTTGCTCAGGACAGAAGTATTTTAGTTTTAGGAAGGGATTTGGAGATTGTGGACAGCTTTATGTATCTTGGGGAGGGGATTTCAATGGAGGGGAATACCACCCGGGAGGTGGAACGACGTGCTAAATGTGGCTGGTAGGCATTTGACAGGCTCAACATAGTGTTTAAGAGCAGACTCCCACTTTGCCTGAAAAGAAAAGACCAGGAGGAAGCCCCGATCAAGCCGGGTATATAACTCCCGGTTATACACCCCCAACTCCTGACTACTGTAGTCTCATTGGACACAGTCCAACGAAGTAAAAAAACTCCATGTATAAGCCATCCGATGAGAAGTCGGCGAAAATATGGTTTGTTTGATTGTCGAGAGGGACTCTCTATTCTTGGCGAGAGAGCATAATTCGGTACCCTGATGAATCTAACCACCAACAGACGAAACATGTGCCTTCCAATGTAAGGGATGGGTGGGGCTTCCTCCCGGTCAAGCAACTAACCAATGCTCATTATGGCGGAGACGTAGGTTGTTGTGCGTTCCACATGAGATCATGGAACCCAACGGTCGGGGGTGTATAACTCTTGACTACTGTAGTCTCATGGGACGAAGTCCAAAGGAGTCAAAAAACTCCATGTATAAGTCATTCGAGGAGAAGTAGGCGAAAATATGGTTTGTTTGATTGTGGAGAGGGACTCCCTATTCTTGGCGAGAGAGCATATGTCGGTCCCCTGATGAGTCTAACCACCAACAGACGAAACATGTGCCCTCCGATGTAAGGGATGGGGCTTTGCCCCAGTCAAGCAACCAACCACTGCTCATATATATATATATATATATATATATATATATATATATATATATATATATATATATATATATATATATATATATGGCGAATTGGAGTACGGTGGCATATATTCCTGGGTTGTCTAGCAAAGGTCCAACTATTCAAATTTTTCGTAATAAATTTGGGGTAAAGAGTTTCAATCAATTTAAAAATAAGTGCTACTGACATCCCTATATTAAAAATAATGTGTATCAAAGTTATATTTTATAACACAATACTTTCACCCTATGTATTATCTTGTACAAATATTGAAAATATTGCGATATGTGTTACACTAATAAGTACCCATAAAGAACAGATTTTTGTGAAGTACAATATTTAAAAGTAATGTGTTAATGAGGAATTTGAGAATTACGCGTGAATAAATGGGTAACATGACAATGCGATCAATGATTTAGTATTCCTTGTTAACATTTACAGATAGGCGAATATATTAATTAAATAAAAATAATTAAATACCACATAATTTAGTTAACAAGCCAAAAACAAACACCATTTTCTCATTTCCATATGACTTTTTATTTCTTTAGCTAAATCACATAAGTTATATATAATATAAATCGTTTTGATATGGAGGGTGTAATAGATTTTTGGAAGATTATGCTCAAAATTAATCAAGACAAGAATCTGTCCATAAAGTGACTAGTGTAAAATGAAATAAAACACATTATTTATATATAATTTTCAATTGTTATTTAAAATAGATTTGTTGACAATCATACATTTTTTGTAGCCTGCTAATATTTTCTGAAAATCGCTACCAAGTTTACTCAATGTCCAAAATCGTCAATTTCAGTTTTGGAGAGTTTTTGATATTGTTACTTTCTTAAAACACTAATGAATATCATGTAAAGGAATGAAGGTGAACTTGTAAAACAATAAACGAACATCTTAAAAATATAACCTTATAATTTCCTATGCTTAATCGCACTATTTATATTATATTTGAAAAACCTATTTTTTTCTTAATATCTGCTTAATGGAGTTAATGTTTGATAATAACATTTATTCTTCAAATAAAACATAATCCATTAAAATATCAGTTTCCGCACAGGGAATTGTATCTATCAATTGTTCTTTAAAAGCCAAAGCTACGAGTGGAGGAGAAGGGGTTTGAATTTGTTTCAATTTTGCTAGATATTTGTCATAATATCCACTTCCGTATCCTAACCAGTGCCCGTTTTTTGTAAAGGCCACCCCTGGGCAAATCACAAGATCTAGACCACCTGGTAGACTTATGCTGGCCTGGTTTGTCTGGGTGCCGACCTGGGTTGTCGGTGGCTGATGACCGTGGTTCGGAACCCACGTTAAGCTGTAGGTCCAGTCACTGTATATATATATATATATATATATATATATATATATATATATATATATATATATACCAGCAGTCTCATTAAGGATGGATCGCGGCCTTATCTTGAAAGCTGTAGGATAAATAGTATCCTACAGCTTTGGGGAAAAAAAAATTGAACTAAAAATTATCATGAGAAATTCACCAAAAATATTTCTAAGCTTCTAAAATGACCGCAAGAGGGCGTGACGAGCTAAACATTTTTAAAAATCATTTTTTTGTGTATTTTCAAGTGTTAACCGAGTAAGAAAAATTCTCAGTTATAATTAGCAAACTGTCTCCTACAATTTTGTTTTATGACATTTTGTCGTAACTTCGCGAATAAAGAAGTGGGGGGCAGTTTTACCTATTTAGATAAAAAGTCGTCTAATGTCCGTTTGCCTAAACCAATTTTCCTCAATTTGGATTCATTTAAAAGGCAATTGCTGGGACAATCAGATAATCTGGGAGATAAATTATTTAGTTTATAAGTGAAACCGCGAGGTGGCGTTACATTCAACAATAGTTTTTGAAGTTTTGTTCAGTTTTTTCAAATGGAATGGTACAGCTTTTATTACATGGCTAGAAAGGTAATTTAAAGAGGAATCATCCAGTGAAAATCCGAAATCGATATCTGACATGTCAAGAGATATTTCGATTTTTCTGAAAAAATCAGTTATTATTTCACTACTACCTGCATTAAGTAAAAAAATATTAACCTAATGTTTGCCTTCCTTCACACTTTACCCAGGCTTAGAACTGGTCCAAATTCTTCGTGCCATATTAATTTGGAGCGTGTTTAAAGGCCAACGGGCCAACAACGAAGATAATAATAATAACACAGTCAAATTAAATTAACAGCACAACAGTCTAATAATTAACAGAATCTGAACTTTAACGCCTTTCTAAATGTTCAAAATGCCTTCCATCCTTAGAAATGCAAAGATTTATTTTTCGACGAGTACTAAAAACGGCAGCTTCAATTTCCGCTCTTGAAATGCTGGTTATTGAATTTTGAATTATTTCAATCATGTTTTCTCGTGTGGTAGGACGAGTTTGAAAAACAAGGTCTTTTAGTCTTCCCCACAAGTAAAAATCAAAGACTGTCAAATCCGGCGAGCGCGCCGGCCACGAAAATAAACTACCCCGTCCTATCCAACGATTTGGAAACGAAGCATCCAAGAAGTTTCGAACCACCTGCGAGAAGTGGGCAGGGCATCCATCATGCTGGTACCATATTTGTCTTCTTGTTTCCAACGAAACATCTTCCATTACTTCTGGCAGTCCATTTTGTAAAAAATTTAAATATGTTTCACTATTCAAATGTCCATTAAAAATAAAGGGGCCAATAATTTTGTCTCGCGAAACACCACACCATACGTTCACACTCCATCTATTTTGGTGGTTGATTTCTAACATACCGTGTGGATTAGCAACTACCCAGTAGTGCTATTATGTAAGTTAACGCCTCCATCACTGCTAAAAGTAGCTTCATCAGTCCATAGTATGCGTTTTAAGAATTGTTTATTTCCACTATACATATTTTTTAACCAGTGACAATAGTCTAACCGTCTAGGGGTGCAGCTTGTTATCTCTTAAGATTCGATGAACGGATGTCTTGCTAACACCTAATTCTTCAGATATTTGTCTGATACTTAAATGGGGGTTGGTTTCAACATAAGCCAGAACATTTACGACATTATCTCCATTACGAATCGAATGTAACCTGGTGCGGACTGGATCTGGATGCACAATTCCTGTTTCTCGTAAGCGACTTGCTAGACGTGTAAACACGTCTAACAAGACGTGTGAACCTTCTTCGAATAATGCCTTCTTTCGGGATATTGACTTGCATATTGCCGCTCTGCAATACATGCATTTTCAAAACATTGGAAATACACCCCCAACATGTCATAGGCCTCGTTATTCGTAAAAGGCATTGTTAGATATAATTATAATAATTATTAATAATCAATAAATGCAATGTTGAAAATGTAATGCATTTTAAAACTGAGTTAATTTGACCGTTTTTGTTTGTTTCCATGGTTCCCTTCTTACACTCTTTGTGTAATGTACCTAAGGATTGCATGCGTTGGAAATTTTTGCGTTGGATTGCATTTCGAAACCCGAAAACGCATAATTTCATTCATCCATTCATTTAGTTTAAAATAAAGAGTAGGTATATTTATTAATGACTGATTTCAATATTCTGTCAAGTAGTAAAATTGGTTTAGGCAAACGGACATTAGACGACTTTTTATCTCAATAGGTAAAACTCCCCCCACCCCTCTATTCGTGAAATTACGACAAAATGTCATAAAACAAAGTTGTAGGAGACAGTTTGCTAATTATAACTGAGAATTTTTCTTACTCGGCTAACACTTGAAAATACACAAAAAAAAGATTTTTAAAAATGTTTAGCTCGTCAGGTCGTTCTTGCGGTCGTTTTATAAGCTTAAAAATATTTTTGGTGAATTTCTCATGATCATTTTTAGTACAATTCTTTTTCCCCCAAAGCTGTGGGATAAATAGTTTTCAAGATACGGCCGCGATCCATCTTGAACGGGACACATGGTATATATATATATATATATATATATATATATATATATATATATATATATATATATATATATATATATATATATATATATATATATATATATATATATATATATATCTATATATATGATCTATTGACCGCGAATCTTTATTCCGAATCTTGAAAGAACAAGGACTAGATCTGAAAACGCTGGCAATTATTAAAGCAACGTTAACTAACACGAGGTCAAAAGTTAAATTCATGGGTGACATCTCAGAACCCTTCGAAATTAAAACAGGTGTGAGACAAGGGGATTGACTCTCGCCACTTTTATTTAACTGTGTTCTAGAAAAAGTAATACAGGAGTGGCGTGGAAAAAAGTCGGCACTGAATATTGACCAGCCCATAAAACTGGGGAGAACCAACATCAAAATTGATTGTCTGACATTTGCTGATGATCTAGCAATTTTAGCTCAAGATGTATTAACGGCACAGAAACAGATTGAAATCCTAAAAGAAACAGCAGAAAAGGTAGGACTCCAAATATCCTTTGAAAAGACACAATACATGACCTGCAACAGACTAAGAACACCATTTCTAAAAACAAAATAT
This sequence comes from Cosmopolites sordidus, assembly GCA_031761425.1. NCBI lineage: Eukaryota > Metazoa > Arthropoda > Insecta > Coleoptera > Curculionidae > Cosmopolites > Cosmopolites sordidus. The sequence goes on along the minus strand of JARFXV010000482.1, from coordinate 241,141 downwards.
GGTAACATCAGACGAGTCTCTCAATTCAAATATTTGGGTGAAATAATCATGGAAAATGGGTTGGAAAAAGCGGCCAATAAGGGTAGATGTCAAAAAATGGAAACGGCATTGAGACTTACACAAAATATTTATAACAAAAAATGCTTATCTAAAAACACAAAACTGAGATATTACAACACGGTTATTAAGCCAGAATGTATATATGCTGCAGAAACGCTCATTTTGAATAGAAAGAGGGACATCGAGGACATTGAAAAGAAGGAAAGAAAAATCATAAAAAAAATCCTAGGCCCCAAACAAATAAATAGCACAACATACCGACTTCGAGAAAACCAAGAAAGCAAACAATACACAGATATACATAGCGATATGAGAAAAAGAAGACTTAAGTTTTACGGACACATCAAACGGATGAATCCGAATAGGCTAACTAGACAAATAGTCGAATTTTATGAAAATAGGAGTAGAGCTAAGTAGAAATAATTAAATGGATTGCGGCAATTAAAGAGGACCTAAGATCAGCAAATATTACACAAAGTGAAATTCAGTATAGAGGTTGTTTCAGACACAAGGTTAACGTTTGGAAGGTTGGCCAGACAGAAAAATGTAGGAAGACTGGAACAACTTGGTCTGACGAAAGGAAAAAAGCTCATAGCGAAAGAATGAAATTAGTATGGGCTCAAAGGAAGGCTAACAACAACAAACGCCTCTAATTGTACTTCGCGTGGTCCACCAGGCCCCATACGTGAATATTAATAATAATAATAATAATAATAATAATAATAATAATAATAATAATAATAATATATATATATATATATATATATATATATATATATATATATATATATATATATATATATATATATATATATATATATATATATATATATATATATATATATATATATATATATATATATTCCTCATCAATCGAAAGCTGAAGGACAGTGTGGTAAAATTTGAAAGTACATCCGACCGATTAGCCCAATGCGTCATTCAGCTGAATAAAAAGTTTAGGCTTCAAATCGTCCAAGCTTACTTGGTGCATATTGAATCGTGCATATTGAATCGGCGCGTGTCCTCTCTGATACGTTTTCTTATAGTTTTGCAGAGCTCAGTGTACTCGGCCCTGCCAAAGGGACTACCTGCATTTCTCATTGCTCGCCGTTTCTTCATTAAATCAATGGTCTCACTGGAGATTTTTGTTTGTTTGAGACATTTTTCTTCTGGTGCTATTGAAGCCGCCGTTTGAAGTACATTGTTGGCGATTTCTTCGTATTGAACTGATATTTCCACCTCCTCTGGATCTTGTAACGCAGCAAACCGGTTTGACAAAGTAATCTCAAAATCGCTTCCTCTCTCCAGCAGTTTTCCAGAATCCACCTTGCCCTTCTTTGATCTTACCATTCTTTCGCCCTCTTTTCGACAGTCAATCCGAACCCTCGCTCGTACCGTTCGGTGGTCACTTCCAACATTAAAATTGTTAAGGACAGTACAATTGGTAAATATTGTTTTATCGTTGGTCATGATGTAGTCAATTTCGCTTGTGAGCCAGGACCGTGAAGGTTGGAAGCATGCTGAAGAGGCCTTCATTCTGCAGTGGATCGATACGGGCTGATGATGATGATGATGATAATGATGATATATATATATATATATATATATATATATATATATATATATATATATATATATATATATATATATATATATACGAATGGCAAAGGAAAGCTCAGTATCGCGAGAGTTGGAAGCATGCTGAAGAGGCCTTCATCCTGCAGTGGATTGATGATGATGATGATGAATTCATAACTTTCAATAAATAAGAGGTGGGTGACAAATACGTTTAGAAATAGCATGCGTAAAAAAAATAAAAAAGTAGTATAAGGACAAACTGGTCAAAATCAACATTTTAATTAGTATTTTGTTGGATAGCCTTTTCCAAAACTGGGGCACGCCGTCTAGACATGAAGTCTATAAGATTGCGGCAAACTTCAACCGGAATGGAATACCACATTTCATAAACAATTTCCCGTATTTTTTTAGTATTTGATGTTTTTCCTTAAAGTTACACGCGTCTTCAAATTTTTCCACAATTTTTTCTATAGGATTCATGTCTACTGACCGAGATGGCCAAGGTGAACAAACATTATCGTGGGTATCCAACCAAGTTCTCATTCTTTTGGCGGTGTATTTGAGGGTCATTGTTGTTTTGAAAGTTCTGCCGTAATGGCATATATTCCTCGGCATAAGGCAGCATAATATTGGGTAAGATTAGTAAGATTGAAAGTACATTTCTTTGGTCATGTTTTGTTTTATCTTATAAATTCAAGCAACTCCGGCATATGAAAATGAACCCCAAGTTTTAATATTGCTATCACTATGTTTGATACAACCAATAGTATTTTTTGGATTCCAATGTTCATTCACTCAACGCCGAACACGTACTCTTCTATCATTACCAAATAAATTTATTTTAAAAAAGAACATTTTTCCAATGTTCTCTATCTAAATGACTTCGTGTTTGCACGTTACCTGTGTTACGTGTTACCTCCTTATTAAGTCAAAAAAGGGTTTTTAAACACTTCGCGAATTAAACGCGCATCTTCTCAACTAGAAGTTTTTCATTTCTGGCCTAGGAACTCTGGTTTTTGCTCCATGTTTTTTCTTTTAATACTTTTGAAATAACGCAAGGAGATCTTTTCAAAGGTTGACAAATAAATGTATAAGTTTTTTCTGATTTCGCAGTTGCAAAATTAACTGGCGTTCTTCGTCTGTGCATTGTTTAGTACGACCCATTGTTTTTAAAATATTTGTATACATAGACAATTTACACTAACAATGCCAACAAAACAATAATATCCAATTTCTTATAAAATCTAAACCAAAGTTATCAATATACTTCAACACTCTTATTTTTTTTTGACTAATCTCTTATTTATTGAAAGTTATGAATTTTTTGAAATTTAGTTTACCTTACTTTATTGTTTATATTTATTTGATGTCAGTCGATTATTTCATTTGTTGTACATATGTCAGTTGGACTCTTCAGTCGAAGCACACAACACTTGACGTAAAACGTAAAATCTATGACGTAAAATCTACTCGTTGAAATGTAAAAGTTCAGATTTGTATAAGGATAGCTAATAATTACGTAATAAGGATATGGAATGGAAATATTCCGCAAGTGTATGCATCATAAATAAAAAAAAAAAGATATAATTTAAAAATATCTTTACTTTGTGTTTATATATTTCAATATATATATATATATATATATATATATATATATATATATATATATATATATATATATATATATATATATATATATATATATATATATATATATATATATAGCTTCCTAAAGCTCCATCCCTTCGTCCACGTCGCAGGAAGTGGACAACGGCTGAACCCGAACGTTTATTTCGGAAACAGACGGCTAACAGTGTTATGGCAGAAAAAAATCCAGGTCGCGTCTGCAGTTCCGGAAAAAAAAATATATCTTCATATATAATTATATATAAATGATCATATATAATTATATCTGAAAATTGACACGATATAATTTTATCTGATTATATATAATTATACAAATTATATAATTATATATAACTTTATATTAAGGTTTAGTTTCAAAGGATTATATATAATTATATATTATAATATATAATTTTATATAATATACAACGAACAAAGAAAAATCAAAACTTAATGGAAATATTTTTATTTATTATTATTATAGTACTAATATTCATGCACAAATGATTTTACTTTCGTTTTTGGTAATTAAACTGTTTTTAGCTCCAAATTTTTTTGGTAAGCTCTTTTTATCTCTCCAATTTTTTAAGTTATAGCTTGTTGTAAGTCAGCCCATTTGTATGGAGCACTATCGTGTTTGGTTTTCTTCTTCCAACCATTACTATTGGCGTACTCTAGAGTATATTCTAAAAAAGATAAATTACTTGTATTATTTTCATTTAGTATAAATACTTATCAATTTTAGTATGTATGTAACTTCTATATTAGGCGAATTTTCAACTGTGTTTAAAATCATTAAGCTATTAATTATCGATTTTAAATAATGTTCAGAGGGGTATTAAAGGATTTTTAAAATTCACTACTTACTAATTATGACAAATTTAGCCTTATTGTGTAAAGCTCGAAAAACTTTAGTTGCATTACTCTTTCCCAAGTTTTTAGGGGGTTGGCCACTGTATATGCAATGAAGTAGTTCATTTCTTTTGAATATTCCGTCCATCAGAATGCGTATCATAACCGTACCTTCACCACAGTTATGAGTCATATTTAATTGAGTCTCTACACAATAGATACCTTCTCCAATATTCACCATCTATAATTTATCAAAAAAATTATTTTTGTTTTAAAATTATAGAGTACTTAAAAATATCTATTTTAATTATGTGTATAGAATATACCACCTTTCTACAATAATCAGGACCCAACAACTGAATATCTTCATCATAAAATTCGTCATCAGAGCATCCATCTTTTTTTCTCTCTTGGGATTTTCCTTTTCCTTGTCATCAGATTGTTTAAATGCTTCAATAGATTGTTTTTCACCATTCAAGAACTCATTATTTGTACTTAAACTATCTTTAAGAATGTCATTGGTTACAGCTTTTAAGCATTATTTTCCTCATCTGTTTCCTTTAACTTTTTGTCATCTTCTACTGAAGTTTACGGTTGGGGATCAATGACATCATCAACAACAGATTGGATTTCAGATTCGGCGTCTTCATCAGATTGGTCAGAAGCTGCAGGTGATTCAGTTGTAGCAGAAGAATTGTCATTCGTTTCGGTTTCATCTCTTTTTTTAGATATAGATTTTCTACAGAATATTACAATGATTTTTCAATATTATTGTAAGATAAGTCCATTATAAAAATGATCATTTCAAATTAAAGCTAGCAATGAAGAAGTTTTAAAAAGGTAATGAATAATTAAATCAAAATATGAATAATTTATAATGTATTTACTATGAAAATATATTTTTTAAAGTTATTTTAAATAATTAAGCATTTCTCATGCTTCATATGAGAAATCGTAAAACAATATAAATGAGTTATTTTAAAAACTTAAAAATATTGCTTCATATTATTATACTGAACCAACACATAGGCTGAATACAGTGCCTAATCCTTAATAAAATGTATACTAATATTTATTGAATACTAATAAACATTACAATTTATAATTAATTATAAACAATTACAAAATACATTTTCATACCTTGTGCCTCTAGTGCTTCTAGTTTGAATTTCATGACCTCTAACTGTTTTTTTAAATCGTCTTTAGATGGAGTTTTTGCTTAATTGGTTTTATTGATTTTGGTGATTTATCACTATTTGGAAATAATATCTCTTCTATTGAATCTTGAGAAATATCCTTAACACCAGATTTAATTCCTTGTTCATTACCCTTCTTCTGTTATTTTTGAATAATAAAAGTTTAATATTAGGGAAGTATATATCAATACTTGTATTACATTTTGTTGACAAAATATATAGAAACAGATATATAGGAATAGAAGATATATAGAAGGTTATATAGAAAAATATATATTAAAATATATTAAAAAAATATATATAGAAAAGAAAAAAATATATAGAAAAATATTGCATCCTATGAACCAATACTAATGAAATAATTAATCTCTCATGTAGCATATTAATATAAATAAAATAATTCTTATACCTTCTTTTTCATCTCACTGGTACTGACATTATTTTCTTTTGCAGGTGACCAAGTTCGTTTTGTTATTAGAATTCTCTTATTGCTTTTTGGCACTTTCTTAGTAATAATTGTAGTAATACTAGAAGCACATTTGCTTCTTGTTGATTTATTCAGCTCTCACAACTTTTTATTAATTAACATATCATCATCTGTACCTTTACAAGATGTGCGAATAAATGATTATTTTGTTATCATATTGACATCAAATTATCACATTGACATAACACATATTCAAATAACATTATTTACAGACTGATTCATACCCAGTGTTAGGCAATATTTGGCCTCAAAATCTTTGCCATTCAAAACTTTACTTCTTAATGATAATGCTCCTGGCCATTTTGCATCCCTAAAGTTTGCTGATTTGAACATAGAAGTTTGCTTCTTACCTCCTAACACTACATCACTGATACAACCATTAGATCAGTGAATAGTAACAGCATTTAAAAGATATTATGTCAAGTGAACTTTCACTTATCTATTGAATAGCATGGAACAAAATGCTGTTCTCACTGTTACTGAGATTTGGAAAGCTTTTAACATCGCCCATTGCTTAACATTTATCAAAGAAGCAGTGGATGAGATGTTTATCAACATTGAATTCCTGTTCAATGCCAAGCAACAGAAATTGAAGACATTGTAAGAATCTTACACCAAATTCATGGCGATGGTTTCGACGAGTTGCAACCAAGTGACGTTGAAGAAGTTATAGCTTCTCACGATAATAAACTATCAGAGCTGCTTGAAAGTCTGAAAACTACATTGCATATCGAAGGCAATACAGACAATGAGATCCCGAAGAGGCAACAACTACTAAGATGACTAATACATCACTAACATTAAGTAGTTTACAAAAAATGTTATCAACCACACAACGGTTGCAAGATTTGGTGTATGATGAAGACCCTTCACTAGAAAGAAACCTAAAGTTTTCAAATGGCTTGAATGGGCTACTATAGGTTATTATAGGAAGATGTACATATGTTACATTTTTCTGTTTTCAAGTGTAACCCCAAAAAATCCCTCGCTAACCGCGGCCCTCTATCCGGAACGGAAACCCCGCGAATGAAGAGGGCTTACTGTATTAGAACCAGTTAATTATGTACAGTATATGTTTTATATATATGTTATATATAAACTAAAAAGTTTTTAATATATATTATTTTTTATATTCTATATGTCTGTTGTATGTATGTACCCCTTCAATGTAAATCAGAAAATAATTGGATTATTTCCGGAAAACCATCTTTTTACTATTCAAGAATGATAAATTTATTACCTGATTCCATGATGACTGTACCATCATATTTAATATTCTGCCAATAAAATTTAACCAATTCTCCGGGCTTGGGAATATCTTCTTCATTATAACAAACATCAAAGTCTTCAACTTTGCAATATGAATTGTCATTTTGACAATGAAGCAGAAACATTTTTAGACATTCAGAATCTAATTAACTATTTCACCTTAATTTAATAAAATCCACAAATAAGTAATAGAACAAAAAGACTTAATATGTTCACCTATTTTAACCTGTTATATTGGACAATACTCCTGCTTTTAAGTAACGTTTTAAGAAATATCACACACTGTTACTGCTATGATTAGGTTAGAATATTATGTGACCACACACACACACACACAAACTAAATAGTGGCATTGGATTACGCTAACCTAAAAAAATGAAATAAAAAACAAATAGAAAGTAAAGTATTCAAATACAAATAATTATATAATTTTTAGATTGACAAATTTTAAATTACATCTACTGTTTATGAAAGAAAACACTTTGTTGATAAGAAAGTTCATTAAAAAATTCTTAATATTTATTCAGTGAGTTGATATATATTGTATATTTTATTATTATTCCATCAAAAACAAATGTAGTAAATGAATGTAATTTTTTTCATCATTTGCTTTTTACAAGATAGTAAAAATAGAGACAAATAAGATTATTTTCTTTGATAATGTCACAACTGAATAGTGAACAGTCATCATCCAGGCCTAGAAAAAGATATAAATTGTATAATGAAAATCCACATGCTCCGGTAAATGCAAACATACTTTATATATATATATATATATATATATATATATATATATATATATATATATATATATATATATATATATATATATATATATATATATATATATATATATATAAACCTTTTAACATTTCAAATAAAATCAACTCTTCTTTAAACAGTGTGCCTTAGGGTCATAATATACACTTTTTTGAACCTTTGCTCAAATTTTTTCTTATCTAAAAGTTTATTTCATATTCTCATAAATTTCAGGTACCTTTAAGAACACTATATAGATAGGAAAAACTAATTTCTTGTAACAAAGCCACATGTAATGAAAACAATTATAGTCTTTCTGATCATGTTACTGATTTATCAGATATTGATAGTACATTATGAAAATAACACAGATAAAAACTCAGAAAATGATTGTACATCAGATGAAGATAGTGAAAATGAAGGTGCAGAACAAGAACATGCTGATGGAACGATAGCTGAATGCGTAGATTACCCAACAGATGAGAGTGATGTAGATGATTTTTATGAACGTGAATTCAGTGCATCTGACAGTAAAAATGATAATAAAGACAATGATCAAAATCAAAACCATGAACTGTTTCGTTCATTCGATGAAAATCTGCCAAATAATAATATTCCCAATCATAATAGTCATGAAAAGGTAATGTTATATGAAAATTGCTCTGTTTCTGTTGACCAAGCTGTTTTTAATTTACTTAATTATCACGTTAAACATAAAATAAGTAAAGCTTCTCTTAAAGAAGCATTGAGGATTCAAATCAATATATTACCTCAAAATAATGCTATGCCCAAAACTGTTTACAAATTATTGCAGTATGCAAAAATAATTGCTCCTCCATGCATTGTTACAAAGCATTATTTCTGTAAAATGTGCTCAGGATATATTAGTAGTGACATAAAAGTTAAGACATGTTCAGCATGCAATTTTAAAATCGACAAACATTCTTTTTTTTCGAATTTGACATTCATAGTCAAATAAAATATTTATTTGAAGATTACAACCTGAGTGAAAAACTAAAACCTCTGATGCCACGTGTCGATAATGTTATTACAGACATTACGGATGGCTCAGAATATATTAGAGTAAATTTGCGGCCAAATAGACAAAAATACGATTTAACACTTATAATGAATACAGATGGTCTTTCTTTAATTAAAAGTGCAAAAAAGCCATTGTTGGCCGTTGTTAGGCACTATATGGGCTTGTGGTATAACAAAGATTGTAAACCATGCATGAATACATTTTTATATCCTCTCTATTCAAAATTAAACCAATGCTTTGAAGAGGGTATTCAATGGATTCATCCAGTTACAAAGGAATTAATAACATCTAAAGTTGTTGCACCTCTAATAATAGCCGATGCCCCGGTTCGAGCTCAACTTCAAAATATTATTAATTTTAACGGCCGATACGGTTGCAACGTTTGTGAAATCCGAACGAAAAGAAGTCAAAACACAAAAGCTGGAGAAAAAATAGGTCGATTCTATCCCTATGATCTTAATGCTAGACTAAGAGACGACAATAGAATGATAAATCTTGCTCGAATATTGCGTAAATTGGGAAAAAAACATCTGCGAGGAGTCAAAGGATATTCGATATTGTCTTGCTTTGCATTACTGAACTTAGGAACATGTTTCGTCCCTGAATTCATGCATTCAGTATTACTTGGAGTTGTAAAACGATTCTTCAATATTTACATCAATAAGTCAGGTCCGTGGAGCATAAAACCTTTCATTCAAGAGATTGATAAATTCATAACGGATATTCGTCCTCCGTTATCTTTTAATCGAATGCCAAGGCCACTGACGCATTCTAATTTTTTTTAAGTTTTACAATCTACTATTATTTTATTCGCTTCCAGTTCTTGAAAATTATTTGCCAGAAAAGTCTTTTCAACATTTGATGGGTTTAGTTATTGCAATATTTAATTTAGTCCAAGATCAAATTACGATTGATGATTTAGAGCAAGCAGATAAATTGTTAAAAGTATTTGTTGAAGACATTCCGAATTTAATCAGTGATAAAGAGTTTACGTATAATTGCCATCAACTTTTACATCTAGTTTTATCAGTGAGACGATGGGGTCCACTCTCAGCAACATCGGCTTTTTGTTTTGAAAATTATAATGGTTTCATTGCAAAAAGTGTTATTGGTACTAAACATTTATCATAAGAAATTGTTAATAATGTGATGATTTCTCAGAGTGTCGGCATTTTAAGAAACCATTTAAAAGTACACAATCAAGATTTTTTGAATATGCAAATAGTAAAAAATTATGAACTTCTTGGCAAAACAATTACTAAGATCAGACTTAGTGATTCAGAACACGAACTATTTGCATCTGAAAATATAGATTTGACTGATGTACTTCGATATGCTGGAGCGAAAATTAACAACGAAATTTATACTTCTAATATATATAAAGAAATCAAAGCTAATAGTCATAATGTCGAGATAATAGACAATAACATTCGTCATTATGGGTCAATAAACTTTTTTTTTGAGTATCAAAATAATTTATATTTTATATTGCAAATATACGCTATTGAACACAAGAATATTTATGCATTTAAAAACTAAAACTAAAATTAAACACATTAAACCGATCAAAAAAACAGGTGAAAGCGTAATAATAACACTAAAAAACTTATTATCTTTGTCTCAGCTCATAAAAGTTGTCGATTATGTATGTAAAAAACCGAATTTATTTGATCGAGTTTGGTAATTATAAAATTCATATATTGTTTATACTTTAAATTTTTAATGATGAATACATAAGTATCACCTATTTTTTATATTTATATTGATATTATATGTACGTATTCATTAACAAACTAATAAAAAATATAATTTTAGCTTTTGTCTTTATAAACTTTATTTTAACCCAGATGTTTGTAAATTTTTCATCTTCTACATAGGTAAGTTATTATTCCATTAATACTGACATCAAAGATAAGCATTTTTTTTTAATAACTCAATATTTATGTAAATAATTAAAAACTAAGTAAGGATTAGAGGCGCATTAGCATCTAAGGCTATTTAGCGACTCTACCTACAACTTAACGTGGGTTCCGAACCGCGATCATCAGCTACCGTTGAACCCAGGTCAGCACTCCCCTCGGGCTCTCAACCCTTGGTTTTGTGCTTAACTGTAAGTCTTTCGAGAAACCTACTCACTGGCAAGTGACCAATGTAGAATACTTCTCAGAAGGCAGCCGACCTTACCCAGCCTCGAACTGGAATAATTAAGGAGAAATTCCTTGTCGGATTTTATTCTCTTGCCGATTAAAATGTAGTATGCAAGCCTGGAAGCTCCTCGAAATGGTCACCCATTCGAGTAGTGTCCGATACAAGCGACGTTGCACTTCGACGAATAATCGAAAACTATTATACAAGCATGAACATGAATATTTATAGATAATTACATGTGCATTATACATGTTTTGCAAAGTATAAGGTTAAACAACAAATCTCTGAAACTTCGATCTTTTTGTATGTGCATTTCTATATCCTTTGACAGATAAAATTATATATAATTATGTAAATTAATATATTTCAAAATTTACTTTCTTAGAAAAATTTTAAATTCATATATATTAAAATATATTAACATATATAATAATGTAAAAATTAATATAATTATATAAAATTAGATATATATATATATATATATATATATATATATATATATATATATATATATATATATATATATATACATAACACTTTTGTTGGTTGATTGACCGGGAAGGAGCCCCACCTATCCTCCACATATATATAATTATATATAAAAATATATAATTTATATAATCATATATTTTAATACATAATTAGATATAATAATACATAAACATAAATTTCAAAGTTTCCTGATTTATATAAAATTTTATAAGTTTAGATATAAATATATATACTTATATATAATTATATAAAATTTGGTATAATAATCTAGATATATTATTATTAACTTAGATAAAATAATACATATTTATATATAATTATATATAATTTTATATATTTATATATGGGTGTATATAATTTTTTTTCCCGGGGTGGCAACCACCGGCAACCTGGTCGGCGTCTGTTCACCCCGAGGGTGCGGCAGTACACCACGCTCCAAGAACTAACAATCTCTGGTTCTAGGATGAGGACACGATGGACTACGGGAACTACCGCATATTCAAAAGCAGAACAAACAAACGAGTCGTCAGGGGCGCTCCGCTTCTGGGAACGGCCTTTGTTGTACAGAAAGTATTAAGGAAATCACCCCCATAAACAATAAACTAATGACAATGCGCATACAGTACGCCAATAAAAAATACACCATAATCAACGTGCATGCCCCCACAAACAGGGACAACAAGAAATACCCCAACTCTACAGAGAAAATTATGGGCAACACTAGAGAAGATAATGGCAAAGGTCCTAAAGGATGACATCAAATTTTACTGGGCGCACAAATCGTTAGAGAAAAAATCCATCGGAAAACCGTAGGCAAATTCCCCGGTCACAAATTCACCAGCAAGAATGGCACAATACTCATCGAACTATGCCAACAGAATAACCTGAAGATCATATCAACATCACTAAGAAAATCTCCACGAAAGCAGAAGACATGGAGATCGCTTATACAACAGATTGGGGAACTCCAGAGAGACCACGTTGCGATCTCATACCCACAACAAAGAGAGATCCAAGAGGTTCAAGTCCGCAGGGGTGCGAACATTGACTCAGACCACTACCTACCCGAATTAAAGTCAAGTTTACCCCAAGGAGAATTCATCAGAAGAAAGCACATCTACTGAAATTCGACACGAAAAAGATCAAGAAATCCAACATAACAGCGGAATGAGAAAAAGAATAGGCAGATACATGGGAAAAATTACACAAAAAGCACATGAACTGATCCCATAGAAAAATAACACAAAACACCCTTGGTGGGCTCGGAATGCGAAAGTGCATTGCAGCGACGCAAACGAGCATTTCAGGACTACAACACTAAAAAATCCCCAGAATATCAACAGCTTTTTGACGAGACTAGAAAACAGACCGCAAAAGTTATCAGGCAAACTAAGAGGAACACACATGCATGAAGGAACAACTAGACTCTGTAGAGGAGAATTTCCGCAATTATAACACGAGAGACTTTTATAGAACTTTCGCATGAGAAATCCGTGGATACACACCATAAAATCTTTGTTTCAGAAAGTGGAATAGAGACAAGGGAGAATTGTCAGCAGCTGGCACACTATTTATCTGATCTCCTCAATTGCGCCGGATGCGACACAAGATTCCCAAGGAAAATTGTGTCTATACCTACTCAGAATCGCCACCACCAAGACAGGAAGAAATTCATAGGCACATACGCAAACTAAAGAAAAACAGAACATCCGGTGAAGATGGTATCACCGCGGAACTATTGAAAAACCTCGGACCAAATTCACTACGGAAACTCACGCAAATTATCACGAACATCTGGCAAACAGAAATATTACCAGATGAATGGAAATGTGCTCTTATCCACCTGGTGCACAAGAAGGGAGACAGAACAGATGTGAACAACTACAGAGGAATCTGTTTACTACAAGTCACTTACAAAATCCTCTCAGCATACCTTCTCCAGAGAACACAAGGACAACTAGAGCACAAAATTGGCGAGTATCAGACAGGCTTTCGCCCTGGTCGCTCATGCACTGAACAAATCTTTAACTTAAAAACAACACTGGAATACAAAGCTATCAAGAACGTCCCAATCATCTGCACGTTCGTGGAACTACAAGAAAGCATATAACTGCATCGACCGAAAATTTCTGTTCAACATCATAGAAGAACAAGTACTTGACTCCAAAATTCTACGATTGATCAAGCAGACACTCACCGACACAACCTCTAAAGTGAAATTTATGGGAGACATTTCTGAACCCTTCCTGATTAAAACCGGAGTACGCCAAGGAGATGGATTATCCCTACTCCTCTTCAACCTGGTTGTGGACAAAGTCATTAAGGAATGGGAAAAGGAACTGAAAAATCAAGGACATTGAAAACCAATAGGACTCGGACGACCCAAAAACAACATAGAAATGTCATGCCTAGCCTACGCAGACAACCTAGGTTGTTGTGTGTTGAACATGAGATTGTGGAACCCAACGGTTGGGTGTCTGATGACATTCAGCTACTGCTGTCTCATTGGACGCAGTCCAAGAAAATCTACCACTACATATATACGCCATCCGACGGGAGGTCGGCGAAAACATGGGATGTTGGCTGTGGATAAGGTCTCCCTATTCTTGATGGTATGGTATATGTCGGCGACCAGAAGAGTCTGAACCTCGAGAGAGGTTCAGTTGTCATCCAGTTGAAGGGATAGTTGGGGCTCCTTCCCGGTTAAACAACCAACAAAAGTGTTCAATAAGAGTACTATTTAGAAATCATACGTTTATTTTGTATCAACGAATAAACTAGAACGGAATGGTTTATATGTATAACAAATAAAGTAATCGACTCACATATCAAATAAATATTAACAACAAAATAATGTAAACTAAATTTCAAAAAGCCACTGCTGTCTCATTGGACGTAGTCCAAGAAAATCTAACACTACATATATATATATATATATATATATATATATATATATATATATATATATATATATATATATATATATATATATATATATATATATATGTTATATATTGAAATATATAAACATAAAGTAAACTTATTTTTAATTTATATTTTTTTCATTTATGATGCATACACTTTCGGAATATTTCCATTCCGTATCTTCACTACGTAATTATTAGATATCCTTATACAAATCTGCACTTATACATTTCAACGAGTAAATTTTACGTCATATGCACTTCTTTAAAAATTGATAACTATAACGTTAACTTGAAACAAGTGGTACTTACAAAAATTAAAACTTAAATTGGGAAATAACAGATAAATAGTCCAGTTAACGAAACATTTAAATCGAAATTTGAGATAAAAGGCTGACTTTTTGAAATAAGTTTTTTTGAGGCATTCTATAATTATGCATACAAGTAAATTTGATACCAACCCCCGGCGAGGGTTGGAACAAAAATTCACAAAGTGTTTTTTCAAAATAATTCAAGAACTATAAGAGTTAGGAAAAAAAGTTTCATATAAAAGTTATAGAGCATAAAATTTTATATAAAAATGGTCTTATAAGTTTTTCTACTATTATCAGGATTAAGAGAGTTAGGGAGTCTGTCAGTTAAGGAATGAAACAAAAATTAAAAAAAATATAACTAGCAAAAAAATGAATGAATTTAAAACTTTTTTTTTAAATCTACTCTAAAAAATATAAGCTTTCTTTCTCTAGAGAAATATGTATTTTTTTTTAAATTGTTTAATTAAAAAAGTTGTAACAATTTAAATTTTTAAATTGTTAATTATAATGACCTAATAGCGTTAAAAAATAGTTTTTTTATATTGTTTGATTCCGTATTTTCATTTTTGTCCCAACTTTGTGGATATGTGAGACTGTTTTTTTTGCCCAAATGTATACTTATAAATGTAAACAATGCTTAAAAAATCTTCTCAGGTTAAGCCATAAAAAATGTCCAACTCGTGCAAATACGTTTCAAGATCTCCGTCCTGGTGATCATTGAAAACTTTACGAAAACGTCCAAACTGAGCAGTCGAACTATTTTTTTTCCAGTGACTATACAAAGTAGCATAATGTAGGTCATATTTTCTTGCCGTCTTTTTCACCTTAATACCAGCATTTCAGTCTACTACTGCAAGCGTTATAACATCCTCACTCCATTCGGCTTGATTTGTGTTTCTTTTATATTTGTAAACCATCTATAACAATATAAATGAAAACCATTAATCAAAATGCCTACCGGGCAAGTAGGATACTACTGGACAAAGTGGATACCGTATCCACTTTGCCTGTGATCGCTTTACCCAATAGGTACTTGTTGAATTTAACCTAACCTATAACGAAATCCAGAAACAACATCTCAATAAAACTTACAGTATTTCAAAAAGAAAGCATGCACTTTAGGGATACAAACAAGCCAAAACAGTAACACCACATGTACATGAGTAATTATGAAAATACGTACCTTGAAATATCGTAACAAACAATCACTTTTTTATTTATATTTTTTTTTTCTCTAAACGACAAGTAGACTTGCGCTAGCACTGTTTGTTTACGACTGAGGGGTGGGGGACGGACATCGTGGCATGCGACAAGTGTGCTTGCACGCGCTATTTTGAAATAGTGAAGGGTATTCGCTTTGCCTGGGCTATTTGCTATACCTGGACTTCCCCTACGTATATTCCATATGTGGCATAATATCTTTAATTTTACTCATACCACTTATCATACCACTGTTCCTCTCCGTTATCGTTATCGCATCATCAATATATACCGCAATGCATTTATTAAAGCCCAAGTTTTCGTTTTGTGTTGCATCAATAAAAATTTAAAGAGTCCTTCGCCAGTTGCAGCACACTTCGGGACACTTCGCAAATACAGCTATTCATTTGCAAAACAGCATATTTTCTTTAATCGATCCCTCACATTCATATCGGACAAAACGCAAAAATTGAACCAAGTTCGACACGTTTGTTGACCCGTCGAACTGAATAGCCAAAAATGCACTTAAGGCCGAGGCCGCACTACGGCTAAACCGCCATGGTTTTTAACCGCGTGAATTGTGAGTCAAGAAAACTAATACAAGTGGCCACACTTTCCCATGTTGGGCGCCACATTTTATGTACAGAACTATTTTTTTATTAAAAAACAAACTGCACACATTACTGCCCCACGTTGGACGCCAAAAATTACAGAGATAAACAAAAACATAAAATATAAAAAACAAATAATTATAACACAAAAAAAAGATATGTAACTGTGATGCTTACAATAACCTTACTTAACTAAGCATATAAAGATCAAAGTGTTAAACATTAAACTTACAGTACTAAAGTATAAGAGCTCTTATCTAGCGTTCTTGAATCTCTAAATGATGGTAAACAAATAGTGATTGAATAATAAATGGGTAATACCACGTGAAAATAATGATTAAATAAAGTCTATTCTCTGTGATGCTGTTCCGGGTTTCGAAAGTCCGGTACCTAAGATAATAATATAGTAAATGCTCTACATCCAAAACGTCTTGTAACTAACATGTCCCGTATCTAAAATGCCTGAGATCTAAAATGTGTGGAGTCTAAAACGCCCAGATCCTAAAATGTCCGGATTTTAAAACGGTCAGATGCTAAAACGCTCCAAAAAAAAAAACCTGTGTAGAGCTCGGCCAACTAATAAATATTCCTCTAATGGTAGGAAAACTTAAGCTGGACTGTCTGCGGCGTCGACTATTAGGTTTCTGTTAGTCTTTTTGGTATGGAGACGAGTGTTCAGCACGAGGCAAGGTTTTCGACTGTCTCAGTGTTCATCCCGGTACAGTAGTACAGTAGTACAGTAGTAGTACAGTATACAGGTGTGCTTTGAAGCAAGATATGTGGAAAACAATACTACCTGTAGCGATCGATCATTTTTAAACGCTTAACTCTTCAATTACAGTCAGTCACAAAAGTCTACCTAATCATGCAAATTAGTTATATTTTTAAAACGGCCTAATTCCTGGTTTTTTTATTTTATTTTTAAATTACTTTTCCAATACAAATAAACAGCAATAGGAATGGAACCAAATTTTTAATTGCATATTACATTCAAATTAAATAAATAGTACCGAATAAAACCTCACAAACGTTAACATGTAGCAAGAAATACACCAACTTGAAGAAGTAAAAAATTATTTACTGTTTCTGGTATTCTTATCACAAATGCAAATAATATTTTAGTACAATTTAGGCATCCACGTCAAGGGAATTGTAATATTTGGGTTTTTTTAGAGTATATTATTTTTGTTACAACGGTTAGAAACGAAATTTCTGCTCAAATTAGGAATTTAATTGTAAAATTATGAAGTAAAGGAAAATCTTATACTGAAATTGTTAAAATAGTCGTGCTTCGAGTCCCACTATAATAAAAAAAAACTTTAATTTACGTGGTACAGTGCAGAATAAGTCCAGATGTGATCGTGATAGGGTAAACGTGATATCCGCTCAATTTTGAAAAAAAAATGACTAAAACCCGAAACTAGTGCCCCCAAATTGGCCGGTTGTGTTTTACAAGAAACTGAAAAATATGCCAGTATAGAAATGGTACGCAGGGTCCTCAGATCAAAAGAATTTCATTGTACAAGACCAAGGAAAAACTCACTTATATCTAAGAAAAATAGCCAAAAACGGTTAGAATTTGCCAGGTAAGGAGTGGGCAAGGATATTTTTGATGATAGCAAATGTAACATTTTTGGATCTGACGGAAAAAGCGAACCAAGAGTTAAAAGTGGAAAATTTGATTGGGGGTAGTCGAAAACTCTGGTGCAATGAGTAGGACCATAGCGGATATATCATTCGATCTTTGTCGTGAGCATAAGCGTTGTCAAACGCGTTATTATAATGAGTGGGACAAAGCGAATATAATTTTCTATCTTCGTCGTAAGCAGTGGTGTAGGATGTAAATAAAATCAAATCGATTTCAACAAAATCAACAAACGATTGAATGAATAAATGATTTTCTACCTGAAAATTAAAGATAAAAAGAAATTTCAAAAGCTATTTTTCATTATTTAAAATAATGATTCAAACAATATAGAAAAAACATTTTTTTTAATGCTATTAAGTCATTAAAATTAACAATTTAAAAATTTAAATTGTTATAACTTTTTTAATAACAATTTAAAAAAATATATATTTCTCTGAGAAGAAAGTTTATGTTTTTTTAGAGTAGATTCAAAAAAAAGTTTTAAATTCATTCATTTTTCTGCTAGTTATGATTTTTTAAAAATTTTGTTTTATCCCTTAACTGACAGGCAGTTAGCGACTCTGTTAATCTTAATAATAGTAGAAAAAGTTATAAGATCATTTTTATGTAAAATTTTATGCTCTATAACTTATTTGAAACTTTTTTTCCTGACTCTTATAGTTTTTAAATTATTTTGAAAAAACACTTTATTTTTTTTCCAACCCTCGCCGGGGGTTGGAAACAGATTTACTTATATGCATAGTTATAGAATGCCTCAAACTTATTAACAAACTTATATCAACAAACCTCAAACAACTCAAACAAACTTATATCAAAAAGTCACCCTTTTATCTCAAAATTTCGATTGAAATGCTTCGTTAACTGGACTATAAAGAGGCACCTACGTTAATGGAATTATTATTGATGCTAATCGTTTCTCCCCCTCTTTTCATATTTCTTCTTTGTCTTCTCACTGCTCAGATAAGTTTGGTGATAAGATTTGTGTTCAGTTACTTTTTAATCACTCATCAAATTTTATTTAATTAGATAAATGCCACCCACTTTATAAATATTGAGCAATAGATTATATTTAAAAAAAAATGTTGTTTTCTGCTTAACTTTTTTCATTTTTTACTGATAATCCTCCTAAATGGTTTAGCTTGTTTCCCGTATAACACTCTTAAACTATAGTTATCTAAGTTTCTGGTTTATTCCGTCGAATATATATTTATATATTTTTTCTCCTTTATTTGGGTTTTTCGCCAGTCTAAAACTCAAAAAATATCAAAAATACCTGTTCTTATTTAAAGAAAGAATCACTGGGTAAAAACAAAAAACCAAACGGAGACAAATTTCTCAGTGATTCTTTTTTGTAATAAATTTGCCTAACGAACAAAATTTTAAAGATATAAAAATGTTATAAAAAAATTTACAAACTTTTAACGTTTCGGAGGGTAATCTCCCCCCGTTTTCAAAACTAAACTAAAAAATAAATTATATTAATTTTAATATATTAAGTAACGAGTGAAAGTAAATATATTTTTTTGTATATGTCAACGATACTTACATTGACAACAATAGATTTTCATGACATTGACATACTACCAAAATATATATATATAGGTAATGTTTACTGTGTGATTGTTTATTGTACTGGTTGTGTATTCAAATATTTAAATGTTTTTAATTGTATTGTTTAGAATCGGGAACCATATTGAATTTAAATCTACCGAAGGCATAGCAATACAGTTATTTTTATTTAAATTAATTATAGCGGTTTCTTTTAATCTTCTGTTTTTTGTTACCGATTCTTTTAATACCATTTTGGAATTATTCCATTTGATTTTATGACCCGATTCCCATGCGTGTTGACAAATTTTAGATTTATTAACATCGCCCTTTCTAAGAAGGTTTTTATGCTCTTTTACTCTAACATCTAACGGTCTAGATGTCTCACCTATAAAGAATTTGCCACATTCGCAGGGAATTTTATAAACCACATTTTTGGTATTTTGTTGTATATTGTTTGGTTTAGTCTTTGTTAATAGAGATCTAAGAGTATTTTTTGTTTTAAATGTCGTTCTTATGTTGTATTTATTTCGTTCGATTATGTTGTATTTATTATGTTGTATTATTATTGTTATTAATAACTTGTCTGTTTTGTCTAGTATCAAAATTTTTAAGCGATTTATCTATACATTTTTTTGGGTAATTGTTTTTTATTAAAATGTCTTTTATGTGATTTGTTTCTTTTTGTAGTGTATCACTGTCGGTACAAACAAGTTTTGCTCTGTCATATAAACTTTTAATTACTCCTATTTTGACCGATTTTGAGTGATTTGAAAAGAAATTGAGATACCTATCTGTGTTTGTCGGTTTTCTGTAAACTGTAGTTTTTAATTTGTTGTTTTGTTTTATTATTAAAGTGTCGAGGAATGGCAATTTATTCTCCCTCTCCATCTCTAAAGTAAACTTAATTGTAGGCTCTCGAGAATTTATATCTTGCAAAAAAATATTTATATCGTCAATGCTATGTTGCCATATAGCAAAAATATCATCAGCGTACCTAAGCCATATTAATGGCTTTTTAAGAGATTTATTTAATATGTCATTCTCGAGTTCCTCCATAAAGATATTACTCATCAAAGAAGAAAGAGAAGAACCCATTGCCATTCCGAAATTTTGTTGATAATAATCATTTTCTAATTGAAAATATGTAGTTTTTAAGCACAGAGTTAATAATTCCAAAATTGTATTGTATTTTTTGAGTTTTAGACAGTGGCGAAAAACCCAAATAAAGGAGAAAAAATATATGAACACGCCACAATCATTCAGACATTACTTATATATTTATATAACTCGACTCACCATGGTTTATTTTGCTAATATGGGTATGGCCTGAAATCTATATAGAATAAAGGTGGATGGTTGATCTTCATTGGCCAATTGCTTGTCTATTTAAAATTTTAATCGAATCACAATTGGAATATTTTATGCATATTATTCCACCTTTTGCTTACGTTGGAAAATAAAAGCTAATCTAATTGATGTCCTTCATAAATATGTTTCCATCAATTTCCCATGCCCCACGGGAAATTGATGGTTTTGGAATGGGTAGTAGTAGTCTATCGACTCTTCCTACGATGCTATTTAGTATCAATATGTCGTTGTTGACTCGAGCACACCGTGTTTTTGTTTATGATACATGTATATCAGTGGCGGCTCATGGGTTGTTAAAGAGGGAGGACGTAGAAGAAAATAGTGCTGCTGAAGATTTTTTTTCTTTCGCCTTCCTCCTTTTTACTTTTCATGCTATTAAAACCCTATACAGCAGGTGAAATAAGAAAACATTAAAATTTTGTATTGTTACTACCTACAAGGACATTGGAGGATGGGTTGTTGCTTGTTGCGCTAATAAAGAAATGAATAAGTAGGTACTTACCGTTTTCCGAAGAGTAAACCATTCAACCAGTTTATTGTAACTGCAAATCAATAGAGGAAATTCGAAAAACTTCATGTGAAGTTCGAAGAGTTCAAAAAAATATCAAAGTTTTATGACAAAAAAGGGTTATTATACACATTTTTATCGGTGAATAGCCCCTTGCCATTTCCTAGTTTTTAAAGTGAAATTCCATTTGCCTGGTTCTACCCAAAATAAATTTTTCAATAACTTTTTCATTAAAGTCCGGAATTAGTTCGACCATATCACTCTCAATATTTACCTGAAGCATTTAGTCTATCTTCCCCTATTGAATTTCTTAAATATGGTATCGGTATAGTCACTAATATTCTCAATGCCTTATTAATTTCCTTAAAAGCTGTTTCCAGTCCCATATTCAAAATAAAATTTAATGTCTTTAAATAGCGTTTAATTTCTTCATTTTGAGAAATCTCAGAATGTTGAATTAAAAAAAATTCCAATTCGGTCTTCAAATCTTCTTGTTCGCTCGTCGGAAAACTTTCACATATAGTTGAACTGTACTATAGTACTATACTACAGAACTATAGTACTGCCAAATTTTCATGTAAAACTTGCCCTATTTTTACATTATTTTTGAACTTGACTCAAATTCAACTCGGGCGTGAGACGACAGTCAGTTTTTAATTCAACTTTCTCCTCTAAACATAAATTAAGCAGTTAATCCCCCGAATGCTGGCAACCAACAAAACATGTAACGCCAACGACGATATGAGATGAGGTGGTCAGGTAAGGTACGTTCGCCAGAGGTAAACGTCCGGCCAACGATGTAAAAATTGTGGCGAGGCGATGGAATTTTTATCCGCATTATTTGATGTGATGAATCGACAGACGTTCTTCTACATTTGGAGATTTAATTTGTATTCATTTTTAATAATATCTTAAAACGACTTAAAGGAAAGAAACTGAATGGAAATAAAATATGGTGTTTGCTCTGGGAAATTGTTTACTGTGATAAATACTGGAGGGGCGGCTCTCCAACGCCCTCCCTTCGCGAGCCCTCACTGGTGTGTGTGTATATATATATATATATATATATATATATATATATATATATATATATATATATATATATATATATATATATATGTATATATACATATATATATATGTATATATATATATACATATATATATATATATATATATATATATATATATATATATATATATATATATATATATATATATATATATATATATATATATATGTATATATATATATATATATATATATATATATATATATATATATATATATATATATATATATATATATATATATATATATATATATATACACGTTTCCCGTAATACATGTTGATAACTATTTCTAACTCTCTAAATGAGCTGATAAATGCTAATCTGAATATTGATATTAAAATAGTTGAGACATCTTTTATATATTACTTTAGGGCCTCTGAACAGTACCATACCCTACAATATTTGAAGTCAGTATTAATTTAATTAATTTCTACGTATGCCACTACGAAGGATGTAGCACTATCGGTAGAAGTTGTTACATATAATATTAAAATAAAATGAATGAAATTAAATGAAAAACATTTAAATCAATATGGGTCAAACTACAGCGCCCATTAAGCTAATTCTGTCACAGCCAAAATAGGAATAGGAAATTATGGGGTATAAATTTCGTTTAGGAAATTTATTATTTCAAATCAGTTGTTTCATGACTTCTGAAACTTTTTCTAATTTTATGTCCGAAAAAGTACAAACCAATAACACTTTAGGAAACGAAAACTAAACTGAATAGAATTTTTTTAAGCATATAACGATATTTCGATATTTTCTATTTTTGCTTCATTAGGTTGATTAGCAACTACAAACAAACATAACAGAACATAAGGCAAATACATTTCGTTTAATTTCCGTTTCCCCTAGAAAGTGGATATGTAGTTCTATATTGTATGGAGGCATTTTTATGGAAGCAAATTATAAATAGTATTGTCATTTTGCCAATATTAGTTGTCAAAAAAATGTTAAATAGAAATATTTTAGACATATAATAAGTAGGTTATTTATTTTAGGAGCCTTCAGTGTAAAAGGTTAAGCTCAAAGGGATTTACCTCTAAATACCAAATTGTATTATCTCTTGATAATACTAACATGGTGATATGGTGTTTAGTGGTAAATCTCTTCGAGGTTTACATAACGGGTAATTAATTAAAAGTT
This sequence comes from Cosmopolites sordidus, assembly GCA_031761425.1. NCBI lineage: Eukaryota > Metazoa > Arthropoda > Insecta > Coleoptera > Curculionidae > Cosmopolites > Cosmopolites sordidus. The sequence goes on along the minus strand of JARFXV010000482.1, from coordinate 217,285 downwards.
AGATTCAAAGCAACAAATAATACAAACGATTTGAAAAATATCTATAATTTAATATGTAAACAAATATGAAAGGAGTTGAGCGAAGAAAGTGTTTTTGTTATATAAACAATATATTAAATTAGGAAAATACAAAACATAGTAGTTGAAATATAAATTCTATTAAACTCCAAGAGATTTACCACTAAACATCAAATTACTTTTTAAACTCTATGGCGCGCGATTCGCTAGCCAGCATCATTCAATCTAGATGCTTGTATTCAATCGATATTCAATTTATTAATCTCTCAATTAATTTAATATTAATCTCTCCTCTTGATGCTAACATGGTTAGTGAAAGTGGCTTGATATTTAATGGCAAGTAACTTCGAGTTTAGTGTTTCACACGGATGGTTCCATTAGAAGGATTGTTTTAAAAAAGGCTCATTTAGGAGAAAATGAAAAAAGGAAATGCAAAAACCTGTAATTAGGAAAATATGTAGAAAAAAAGTGTATTAATTATTGATTATTTATTTAATATAATCTAAATAATTTTACAATTGTTTAAATTAAAAACATGCTTATTTCCTAAACATTATTCTAATTTATATTGAGGTAGCAGTGTTATCGATTTAAATTATTTTTTAATTTTTTCGTCAATGAGCCGTCTTCGTCTGCTTCGCATTCTTCGGGTATCTATCTCCAGCAGTCAATTTATATTAGCAGTCCTTTTAATATTATTCTGCCACCGTGTCTTTAGTCTACCTCTCTTTCTGTTACCCACTACTAGTCCTTCCAAAATTTTGAAGGACATTCCGTCCATGTAATCCCTCCGGATTAATCCTCACATAGTATATAATATCCAGATTTTCGTATTATTGCTTGAGTTCGAAGTTATACCTGATCATATTATCATCCCCAACACCAAAATTCCTCTGAGTTCTCTTTTTTCAAATACAAGTGCTTTTTTCTGTTTTCTTTGTGAGAGAGTCTTGTAGTTACAAGTGACTGTTGGCTGAATGAGTGTTTTATAGATCCTGACGTTCGTGTTCTTTTTTATGAGTTTAGATTTTAGGATAGACTGCAGGAAATAGGTAGAAAGTCCCCTCACTTTCAGTTAACATTCCACAGATCATTATAATCTTAGACAGCCCCATGTAAAATTCTCGATCGGAGATTTGGTGGACGGCTAAGTTAATAAGTAAATTTAATTTTATTGTTTAATTTGAGTAAAAATGGGTTGGAAGGTTTGTTATTGCGTTTATGAATTGGAAGATATGTCCGGTAAATCAGGAGGGAATCGGCACGTATAAGACTTGAAACCATATTATGGCCCAGATACAAAAGTTTAAATCATATCTTCTTAATAACAACCATCCATTAGGTTTTTTGAACGATTTTTTGCCATAATTATAAACAAAAAGGTTATCAAAAAATTAAATTGTTTAATGCTGAACTATATTTTGGCTAACTACCGTACGTACGATATCGAAGGTATTTAAAAGCGGAAATGGCAGCATTTTTTAATTTTGATTTGCTCATCTGGTGATCATGAATAGCCCCCGATAGTTGTATGCATGTCCCAAGTTCTACTTAAACTTTTTAATTTCGATTCTGGAAAAGTAGTTGGGCCCTTCTCGATAGATTTCCAGATATATATTAGTTGAGTTGGATCTCAGCCGCGAGGGCCACCGCGAGGTTACACTATATCATAGTACACTGATGGATAAACCTCCAACTAGTGCATGGACAAAATTAAAAATTGCAGAATAGCTGATGGAACATAATCTTCCTTATGAAAACACTATGTTGAAAAGTGAACTGCTGCTAATTGTTATTCGGTAAACAGTAATTAAAGGAACAGGTTTATCTTTCATAATTCATTCATTATTCTTTATTAATTCATTATTCATTCAATTCATTCAGAATTGATATGGGTGGTGGTCAACAATTATTACAATTGTCATATAGGTCGAGATGGAAGAACGATTTATAACTGTTTGGATATGAGGAAAGAAGCTTTGTCAACAGTTACACCACAGATCTTGATGAACAGCATCAGACATACAGAAGAAGAGATTCAAATATGGTCGAATCGTGAAACAGTATTTGATAGACTAGAAGTTAATCATTTAATAATTTACTTGAACAGCGATTCAGATGCAAGCATTGTTTCCCTGAATGAGCTGTATATCTTGGATATTAAAAGAATAAAGTGGAATTCGAATATTCAGCTATGTAGATAAATATGTGTGATTTATTATTATTGACTGGTATGTAATAAATGTGTAATAAATTATAAATACCTTATATATATATATATATATATATATATATATATATATATATATATATATATATATATATATATATATATATATATATATATATATATATATATATATATATATATATATATATATATATATATATATATATATATATATATATATATAACATGCAACAAGTCTTGCAATATTACTATCTGCTGCCACTTTTCAGGCATCTGCTCACCATTCTAGATGTTATATTAATTGATGAATGGCCTGAGCTATTCATTCCCTCCAAGCTTCAGTAGTTGGAGGTATATTGACTATCATCGGAGCTTCATTGCTTTTGATTTTAATTAAACTTTCCTCCATTTCTAGTAACGATGGTAATTCTACCAGCGGATGAGCTACATTCATAAACCGAGGCTGCCATTTTGATCTCTGGTGGTTTCGTTTAATAGCGTTGCAAAATGTATCTTACATTGCTCTAATATGCTATCTATGTTGCTTAGTATTTCTCCATCTGCATATTTGATGAAAGTATTTCTAAGGTCAATGTTTTTTACTGTCTTAATATTCTGGCAAATTTCCTGGTTTATAGTTTGTCGTATACTTTTTATATGTCGTCTACTTGCATCTTAGTAGCTCCCGTTTTTTCCTCATACTTACACGTTTGGCGTCTCTTCTCGGTCTCTCTAATTCATCTCTTTTTGCTTTTGTAGGTTTTTGTATAAACTGTAGTCGGACAGAGTTTCTACTCCCCACCGCATTTTCGCATTTATCATACATATACATACATACCATTTGCTGCTCTCTTCATTTCAGGCGACAATTGTTTCCTCCGTAACTTTCTCTATGGCAGATTTTATTGTAACCCATCTATCATTTACCGATTCTGCTACCGCTCTATAAGTCTCTGCTTTCTCTAAGTCCTGCTTCATTCTTCATTGTTGCATCTTCCTAACGCTTTCGTGAGTTGTTCATATTTCAATTTTTGTTGCTACCAGGTAGTAATTGATTCTGCTGATGCTACTCATAACTCTTCATGTCAAGTACACTTGAGTATAATCTGTTATTTATCATGACACGGTCATTTGGGATACTTATCAATTCAATTTACTAAATTGATATTCAGAAATCTAACGAGGTATTTAAAACAAAGTATGAAATAAACCTTTAAAATAATAAACTCAGTCCCATCCCAAGTTCCTCTTAAAAAGCTGCATCGTCATTTGCGTCAAAGTTTGCTATCGCTAAAACTTAAATTATTATCAATAATTTAATAGTGAAACAATGGAAGTGCTACTTATTCAAACCTATGTGATTCGAAATTTAATTACTGCGAAATTATTCTTCTCCGATTTTCTGTAATATATTAAACAAAATACGGGAAACACAAACTACATGTAACAGAACTAAAAAGCACTTTATAAAATAATAGAAAATAAAATCTTGAACATGTCAAAATAATGAAGTGTACTTAATAAACCTTCTTTCTTAAGATAATATGCATTCGTTTAAGATATAAGCTAAATAAATGTTTTTTTAATGTAACTCTTTATTGTTAAATGCTTATGAATTTAACTAAAAAATATTACTATTTAATATACCACTTACGTAAATTTGCCGTTGCGTAAAAGATTTAAGGGGTTCAAAATAATTGGTGATATTGTCTCGGAAACAATTAAGGTGCTGACCTCTGGAATTTAATTTAGGATTGATCAAAAAAAGCTTACCTCCATGTACTAGTCGTGTGTCGTGGGCCATGCAGTACGTATGTGCGGAACGCAGCTGATGGAGAAGGGTAAAGCGGACTCCCGCACATAAAAATTGGAATCCGCCTGCCAAGACTTGGTAACCCTGTTGGAATCGCCGGTCTATCTTGATACCTGTCCAGGAGGACCATGGATCAAGAGAGTCCTGCCCCAGAAAACAATGGTTAGTATGACACCTGAAATAGCCTCGGATTGGATTGACTCGATGTAACTAGGCAAGGAAATATGGACATGACATTTGCTACATTGAATATCTTATATTAATCATTATATATCATATCTTATATGTATCTACATTGAATATCTTATTATATATCTTATATTAACCAGGAACTCTAAGCAATACCCTTAAATATGAAAATACAATCTGGATATAGTAATACTTCAAAAGATGAAATGGTTAGGTAGAGGATCTTTAAGAAGAAGTACCAAATACCGTATATCAAATATATTACAACAGTGCGGGTCTGATATAGAATGAAAATCTGAGTCAAGGTTTTAAGCCAGTAAGTGAAAAAATCTACTTTATATAAATAATGGGTACATTTGGAAATCTGCACAACAGAGGATAAAACAGAGAAAGAGAAGAAATAATTTTATATTCTTTGGAAAAGTGAGATAAATAAGATCCTCAGAAACAACATTAAGTTTGTTTTAGAGGACATTAATGTCCAAATTGGAAAATAATCTAGGCAAGCGTAGTCTACACGATAACAGACATGACAATGGGAAAAGAGTAAGATAATTGGTTGTATATAAAGATCTTAGGGTGATGAGTTTGCAAAAAGGAAATATGCGTCTCACCTGATGGGCTATAGCAGATCATATTCAAGTGTGCTTGGGGTGAGAAACTACAGAGGAGCACAATCAGAGTGGAACCACTAACTGTCAGTAATAAAAATACGACAAAGGATTATAGTGAACAAAGGTACAAGAACCAAGACCAAATAATATGATATTGAAAGAACAACAACAGATAAAAGTGCTAGGAAGAAGTACGAACGTATAATGAGGCAGGAATTAGACAAATTAAAGGTTTCTAGATCGGTAGTATAGCCGTTAGACGGTGGATGGACAGCAAAAAAATCTGTTATCGAAAAAGTTATGTACGAGCCCCACGTGTCAAACGAAAAAAATGGGAGCTAACTGAAAACGCAAATAGAGAAACATACAAGAAGTCTGCGAAAGGCAGGAGAAAATAAGAGAGCAAAAAGCCCTAAACAGACATTGATCAAAGACACAGCCGGCAACGTTTTAATCAATATCGATAGCATGCCAAAGCGATGAAGCACCTATTTTGAAAAGCTTTTAAATGGAAACACTAGAGAAGTTTTAAATTGTAGGTCATAGTTTATGAATGCAGCCACTGATCGTTGATATCATCGTTGCATGAGGCGGTGGAAGGTTTGAAATTTAAAAGTAAATTAAAAGTAATTAAGCTCCCGGAGTAGACAAAATGCATTCGGAACTTCTGAACGCAGTCAAATGATTAGCTCAAGTCATTCTTCAATTAAGAGTTAATATCTGGAACAGTTTTCAGATAGCCTTCATTGTAACGTTCTTAATAACCTTCAGAGTGGTAACAGGCGCTAATATACCGGATTTATAAGAAATTAGATAATAAACATAGTAAATTAATAATAACATAGAGAATAGTACTATGTGTCGAATAAATCGAATAATACCGAAAATGCCATTGATATATGTTATGTTTTCGCCTTGTGTATTCTGTATTACATTTAGAAAAATATAAAAAATTGTTTTACTTTTTTTAAACACTAGATAAGCCTTGTCTTGTTTTATTTTTTTGTAATTAATTTATCGCATATTGTGGTTTAAATTTAATTCGAATCTTTATTAGTAATGGAATATACTTCAAACTTGCAGAAAAAAAAATTAAAAAATTGATCCTGAAAAAAATTGTCTGTTTCATTGTTGGAATATAATTTGATATGTCCAAAGATTTCCTACATACTTTCCGTGTCCGGTCAATCAATACTCTTTCAGTGAGTTGCAGCCGACACAGATTTGTAATTTACTAGTCTAATGTCATCCCTTGTGCAGGGTTGGTCCAGATTCACACATATCAGAAGGTGTTGGGGGTCCTGGACAACGCTACATGCCCAGGATATCCGCTTCATCCGGTGGTAGTTTCAATTTCTGCAAATTGATCTTAGATCGTGATGCGCCCACTCTCAATCGGTTTAGTGTTCTCCACACTGCGTAAGGTTGTTCACTGCCTGGTAACAGCTCTTCCTTGACCTGGGGATTCTGATGGTTTAGCTGGTTTTCCCATCTTAAAATACGGTCGGTGTCCTTTCCAAGGCTCGTGTTCTTTTCATAAAGCTTTTTGAGATGGGGATCTGTCTGTCGTTTATCCGTGCATTCGATTTCCAACTCCTCGTTGGCGTTTTTGGTGTTGAGGTGAAAATCGCAGACTCGCATTTTATCGGGCTGGGTTTTAAGTGGTTGGTGTCATAGTACATAGTGGATAATTCGCCCAAAGCTTGCGTTAACTTTTTCGACCTCTCCAAAACTGCGTCTTTGCGCCACCGTCGCCAAATCATCAGCTTAAATGATTTTTTTTGTAAGATTGAACACCGGCTGGTCGTTTGTCGGCAGTCCGTTCTTCTGATTCCTCCATCTTCTGTTCCCTCCTTGAAGGCTGACGTAAAATCTTCTGCTATGGAATAGGATTTCGATCATTGGCGTTAGTTAGCAATCTTTTGTGAGATCATATGTGGGTATCACGTATCATGTATCACGGTGTCGAAAGCGGCTGTTAGTTCTATAAAAACCGCTCCGGTAATCTTTCTGTGTTCGAAACTGTCTTCAATGTATTGGGTGATGTTCAAAACTTAGCCACAGCATGAAGCCATGGCCCCGTCTGAAGCCAGTCTGTTGGGAAATGAGTTTCTCCCCCAAGACGCCAGCAATGCGGTTAACTATTATGCGCTCCATCTATCAAAGTCACAGCAGTGACATCGGGCGAAAGTGTTTGGGGGAATTTGGCTCCTTCCTAGACTTCAGTGGCGCAACGAACCTCGCCTTTTCCCACATTTCGTGATCTGCAAGATCCAGACACAGTCCTTCATCAGAGGCAACGGTCATATGAGGCCGTTTAGGGGCCTTGTTTGGTTTCATGCTAGAGAATGCCGTTTCCAACTCGATCATGAAGAAAGACTCTTCGAGTAGGTAATTATCGTTCCCTACGTCGCGTTCTATTAGGTCTTTTGTAATGCGACTAGACGTTTATCCATTTTTTATTAACTGCGTTGCTACTTGATTAGCTGTAACTTGTGTAAAATTTTGTAGTGGTTTAGTGGTATCTTAGATGAGGTTCTTAAGAAGCTTCCATGCTCGTCTGCTCCCCTTCACATCTAGACTTTCCATCAAGTTACACCACTTGGCCCTGCGATTTTCATCCATAGCCAATATTAAGTAAATACAACATAAAGTAAGATTCCCTTTGTAAATATATTGGTAGATACTCTAAAACAGGACTAAAGTTATGTAGTTATAAGTTATCTAATAGGATAGTATTGGTAGACTAGACCATGAAATATAGAACCGATACCGAAAATATCTTGCTTTATTTCAAATATGTTTTTATAAAAAATCTCAATTTCCTGTCATCTAACCTCGTAAAGTTAATGAATTTTAGGAATCATGTCAATGTCGAAACAATCGTAAAAGTTATAATAAAAACCATTGCAATGTTTTTTCACTTTGACCACAGTGCAACATCGTAATTAATAAAGTGCTATATACGGGTACAGTATGCAAAAAAACTGTCTGCGACTAGTAATAAACTGGATGTGTAAGCTATAAAATATGTAAGTACAATACCTAAATGTGAAGGAAAATTATTAAACAACTCACAGCTTTTTAGTAATTAATTATGTTTTATAACATTATGCGCAATTTCATTTTAACATATTGTGAATTTAAAAGACTAAATCTTGCAGAACACTACAAAAGTCAAATGATTAGTGCATTCTAATATTATGTGGTTAATAAATTTAAACATTTAGTTATATTGTAACAATGCTTCAATTAATTTTTTCTTAAAATTATTTACTTTCGAAAGACGGTGAATTAAATTTTGAATTAACTTTCAGATAAAAGGTATTTAACAAAGGCTTGAATTTGATATTTTACAAAAAAAGCATTTTAAACAAGGGTAGAATGGAAAGTCATATTTTTGAAGTGAAATTTTGTTGCTTTTTTAATCGAAAATCAATTTATTTTTCAACGTAATTGCCTTTTAGGCCGATCCATTTCGCCCAACAGTTTTCCAACTTTTTTTGCTGCTGTGCGAAATAGTCCTTTGTTTCGTCGATGATCTCTTTATTTGATGTGAATTTCTTTCCAACCAGCCATTTCTTCATGTTTGGAAAGAGAAAGAAGTTACAAGAAGCCATTCAGAGAATATATATACAGCATTCATTCGTAGCGTGATTGACCTATTTCGCTGTTGCAATGGTGGATGAATGTTTGGGTGGTTTATTGTGGCGAAACAGCACTTATTCTTTCAACAAATGAGAGTATTTTTTATTAACTGTTCGTAGAATGTGATCGATGATACAGCATAAAATCTCCTGTGATCGTTTTTACCTTTTTCAAATAGTCGTTAATAATTTTTTGCGAATCTCAGAAAACAACGACATCCGGTTGATACAAGCGTCTTCGGGGTACGGGTAAAACTTCGGACCGGGTAAGACTCATTATTTTGCCTGTTTCTTCGTTTTTGGTGTTAGTATTGTGAAAAAATTATTTCGAATAACGAATACAAATTTGGAAAAAATGAAATTTATTTGATATTTGGGAATCACGAATTAATTTTTCACTCGTTATTCGAAATGAAGTAAATGTATTAATTTATTTCTTATTTGATCTGATTTTATTTAATCTTTCGAGATAAACTTCGGATATTTTTTTAAGGATTGAAATTGAAAGATAAATTATTGAAATTTTGAATAAAATTTCGAACAACATTATAACAATATGAATAACCTGGCCCATAGGAATTAAATAAACAGTTAAACTACATAGATTCTTCACAACCTTTGATGTGAAATTCTAAACTCGAATAAATTTCCGGCTAAACACCAATTCACTTTTTTAAGCTTGTCGGCACACGAAAAAGTTGATTGAATAAAATAGGCCCTTTCTCCTGATTCACGGTTTTCTTACATTTTTTACACTTTTAACAAATCTTAAATTATTAATATATATATTATGGAACTCGCACATGGCGAGTTCATGTTACGCAACACACGTGCTATTTATATCTGGTTTATATGGATCTTTTAGTATGCCTCCTATACTTTCGACGACAATTCGATCACCATTAATTTCATAAATTCCAGATTTTTCATGTTGATCTACTTTATCCTTCGGATTACCCAGGACTTATCTTACATTCACTTGGACATCAAACGGAATTACAATGTATTTATTTTTGTTCTGTTTTGGGAAAAGTCGAAGATTCTTTCAAAGTTATCTAAACTTATGTTTTCTAATTAATATGTCTACAATATTCTTATTATAAACATTCACTTCGTACACCACCCTTATTAGTTTTAATCCTTAGTTATAATTATCTTTGTTTAAAAGTGACTATTCTATTTACTATAAAATAATTTAAACTATCCATCTTATTATACAAGCTGTGATTCGAATCGTGAATTTAAAACCGTGGGTGACTAAAACATCCGAATAAATCGATGATTGTTATGGAGTTCATACGTGAATACCATTTAAGATCTTAATAAACTTCTAAGTTTTTATTTTTTGAATCAAAAATTGTAAACACATCATATATTTTAGCCACACCTTCGGAAAGTAACTGAATTCATTCTTAGTTTTAATCCTTAGTTATAATTATCTTTGTTTAAAAGTGACTATTATATTTACTATAAAATAATTTAAACTATCCATCTTATTATACAAGCTGTGATTCGAATCGTGAATTTAAAACCGTGGGTGACTAAAACATCCGAATAAATCGATGATTGTTATGGAGTTCATACGTGAATACCATTTAAGATCTTAATAAACTTCTAAGTTTTTATTTTTTCAATCAAAAATTGTAAACACATCATATATTTTAGCCACACCTTCGGAAAGTAACTGAATTCATTCTTGGCCTCGATCTCAAATTTGCTGATGAATAACTTGACCAAGAACGGCGAAAAAGAATTGCCCATTGCTGTTTATTCAATTTGTTTTTAAAATTATGCTGAAAACAACGTTGCGAATGCATAATCTATTCAGAGAGATGTATTCTTGTTATTGGAACTGTTTAACTCGAGTAACTCTATCAGGTGTTGTATGGTATGCGGAATCGGTACATTCGGAAATAATGATGATACGTACAAAGGATTCTAAGACCTCACCTTCCTGTAGATGAGTGTTTCTGGCTTTTTTTATGAATTCTCTTGAGTTTATCATAGAACAAGAAAATAGTTAGTTTGGCAAATTTTCAAATTCATTTGCTAGCCATTTTACTAGTTGTATGTTGGAGAATCAAGGTTTGGCCTCATTAATTTTCCTGGTTGATGAATTTTTGGTAAAACAGCGACCAAAGTCAAGAACAAGTAAAGAAGCGACATAAAAGCCAAATAACAAGACCAGTAATATGGTAAAAAGTTAAAAATGGCAAGTTCATCTTCAGGCTTGAATTTTTTTCCTCGCAAAAAGTGAGCCATAGATCGGAACAAGTGGTAATCCGACTAAGCGAGGTTCTGACTGTATGCTGGGATAAGGAGAAGTTTAAAGGCTAATTCGTTAATTTTTTAGGTGGTTAGATGTGAAGTGTATAGTCGTACTGCAAGAGGACTTTTTACGGTGAACCAAAGCTGGCTATTTTTAGGCCAGAATAGTATATACTTTCTCAAGTTGAGTCGACTAGAGTTCTGAATTTAGTACCCTACTTAATTCAACTCAAAGTGAATAATTTATTTATAATTCCATCAAACACCCTGCATTACCTTTATAATAAATCTTTTTCGCCTTGGTACCGGAGGAACTGGTTGCCCGCCCATAACCCAATGCTTTACGTCAGTAGGATTGTTGAAATAAACCTGTTTTTCATCGCAGGTAACAATCTGTTTGATGAACCGAAAATCTAAAGGGTTTTTGATGAGAGTTTTACACACTTCAACCCGACGCGTTACTTTCTGTGGCAACGGTTTATGAGGGATGTTTCTACAGCCCTTTAGCACCTGTCATGCTCAGTAACCATAGTGTAAGTTCTCCTGTAAATTTTCTAAAGCTAGTTCTAGGATAGGTTCTCTTAAGAGCAGGTACGTCAGAGCATTTAAATGGCCGGGATCGAGAGGCCGAGGACGATCCTATTTTCCCCGATTCTTCAAAGCTCATGTCTCCCTCCCGGGACTATTTGAATCAGAGCTGAGCAATGCAGATTGATACTTCACCTTCCGTTACCTTTCGATTAAAAACTGTCGACTATATCGCAGTAGAATAATTGAAATATTGAAGATTTTTTTTTGTCGGAGCAAAATGTTAAAATCAGATTAAACCAGTATAAAGGAGTCTAATATTTTATTTATAGGAAAATATGCAGATACTGTTTTTATACCCTATTAAAAGAAAAATACTTAAACAACAATAACTGTCAGAGAAAGTATCTACTAAAATACAATATCAAACGTAGGTACCTCCAGTATCAAAATATATTTTGATATATTTTAAGCGGACATATTAAATTACCAATATTATTCTTGTATTAAGTGTATATTAAATATTAATTGAATCCGTATACATTTTTTAATTCTGTGAACTTTACATTTGAAATGCATAATTTTTGTAAAACGTTTTTCTGAAAGAAAAGAAACTATTCGCGTTCTGTAGAAATTTAGTACAGCACTATTTATTTCTAACAATGTAAAAATTGGAAAATTGCACATAAGTAGTAATACACGTAATTTAATTTTATATAAAACTACTTTTATTTTTTTTAGATTTTTACTTTAGAGTTATATATTTTGGATTAGAATAATATTAATATAAAATAACACTCAATGGATCATAAAGATGAAAAAATCCCATTGCGTATTACGGTTATCTTTCAAATATCAGATATTTAGAAATGCCGCTGAGAGCAAAGAATATTTGAAACATATCATTCATTCGTCTCACAGAAAGGATACTCAAAACTTATATTTCGAAAAATGCTTAAAAGTTTTGTTGTTTGAATATTTTAATTGAAACTTATTTCTTGAAAGTGCAATATATCCAACATGAATTCAGTCAGTGAAAAATCCGAACAGGAGGAACACGAAATAGTAAACAATGGTAAGTTAATTTCAAATATACCATATATTAACTTCTCTATTTCTGATATATTGTTGCAACTACAAACATGTATTATAATGATTTTAATTTGTCACTTATTAGTTGCTTATTGTATACTCATATACTAGCAACAGAACTATTGAATATTAAATAACGTTTTTGAAAGTATTTTATTATTTGGAAATTTTTTATTATAAATATTGGGGTACATAGAGTTTTGGCCATATATAATTTTGCTAACCATCATGAAATAATGTGTAGCAAAAATTTAATTTTCCTAGTCACACTTCTCCAATTTATTAATGTAACAAATTAGTGGATTTTAATGAATTTCAGTTTCGACATTTTTGAAACGGTCTCTTAATTATGAATAATATTAAATAGTATATCTTTGAAATGTCAAAATACTCAATAAAGGTAGTTTAAAATTGGCGAAAATAAATGTGGTAAGCTTAAGTTTTGATTTGGTTTATGATGGAGCGAGCAATTTAACATCAAAAACGTGAATATTATGTTTAAAGTCTTTCGGGACCACGATGCGTTTATATAGAGTATGGCAAGGAAACTGGTGATTATCAAAACTCAGTAGCTAATTACTTTATTAGTATTAAATACTTACAAAAAATACTTAAATATTTAAAAAATATATAAATGTACCATGCTGCAGAAGTATTTTATTTTTAATTATAACTTCTGATAGGAACCTTGTTAAACTTTTTCTATGTCTAATTGTTCTGTGCAAAACGTTTCGATTATGTAAACATATCAGGCTAATGTAACAGTAGTTGCATTTTCACTGGAAACCTTGAAAAAGTAAGGACCAATAATAATGATATTTACACTACATCCTGACCTTTGCACTGTATAAAAGGTTTTTGTGCTATTGGCGAAGATTTTTGTCTGACCTAATATCGAAAATGCTCACAAAAGATAAAAATGTGTAGTATCATACATACACAAACTATGATCAAATTCTTCATTATTGTACAAAAGAACCAAAAAATAAACGACAAAGATGCATACATCTTGCTTATGTCAATTCACATTGTGTACTGTACTGTTCACTGATTGATTCATTGTTACCAGTGAGATGATGCTGCAAATATAATGAAATAGCCGCTTTACTTTTACCCTAAGGGTAGTCGCTTTACTCTTTCCCAAATGGTACGCGGCAAATTTGATTTTGAAAATCACCCGTTTTTCTTCCGCAATCTTGTCTGTATTGAAATTTTAGAATTAGTTTAGCGATTTTAGATCTGAACAAACAAAAGGTATATATCTAAATGTATTTAGATATATACATTCAAAATTAAATTCTGATTTGAGTTTTCCCTCTATACTACCAGTAAGATACGATTTTTGTAAATTAAGTAATGAGACTGGTGGCGCAGTGTTCAATCAGGCAATACCGTTGATTTTCCCTTTGGAGAAGAGGCAGGCCAGCATCTGATGCATCTTCAGTATGAGTTTAAACTTCCTAAAGTCACTTGGTAATCCGTAGTAATTATTTTCGTGAACCAGATTTTTCTATTAGTTACGGCTACTAGTAGTTCTAGTAGTTACGGGAATTTATAATCTTCTGAAAAGGAAAAAGTTACATGGACTCAAGTGTATGATGTTTTTACTTTCCAATAACTCGTTTATTGAAATCGCTGTGTGGCAAATCATATTGTCGTGATGCAACATCAAGATGTTGTTGACGTTCTCTCTTATACGAATAACCCTTTTTCAAAGTATTTCAAAAACTTCTCATTAAAAATGTTGGTTTGGGGTTTGGCCGTGGCCAAATTATTTGTGGATAATCCCCTGGCTATTAAAAAAAGCAAACCAGCATGGTTTTGATCTTTTATTTGTTCATTGTGGCTTTATGGCCATTCTGCTAAAGTCTCAAATAAAGCTTCATTGCGCACCGTTGCTCGAAATTGTTGCCACTTATTTTCAGAACGCACCAACAAAATCCGGTTCATGAAAAAAAAATGCTCTTGAGCATCAAGACTCTAGGAAGTTCAAACTGGTGCTGAAGTCGAATCATATGTTGAAATCTTATTACTTTATTTAAATACCTCGAATATTAATAGAAATATGTTTTGGCGTTATAACTTGGGTGAAATTTATTTAAAAATTGGTTTTAGGTCCCAAATTTGGCCATCGACATGTACAGGTGATACTGATGTTTTTTCTATTAGCAGTTGGGTACTCAATGCGAGTAAACCTTTCGGTGGGAATTGTGGCTATGACGAACTCAAGCAGTGCAAATCCAGATATTCCAGTAAATAGCTGTAATTAATGTTAATTATTTAAATAGTTATATTTATTTCAGGTCTACCACTGGGATAATAAAAGTTTCGTTTTATCAACATTCTTTATGGGCTACGTTTGTTTACAAATATTTGCCGGTGAACTTGGTAAAAAATATGGAGTAAAATGGTTTTTGGTAGCAGCTATGGTTGTAAATTCTGGTAATATATTACAATACAAATTTAAGTAAATAATAGAAGTTAAAACAATCTTTTTTTTAGTGGCCTGTATGCTGACACCTAAAATGGCAGAATTATTTGGCTTCTATGGAGTCATTGCTTGTAGGGTATTACAAGGATTATTTCAAGGATTTTTTTTTCCTTCTGTTCATAATATAATCGGAAAATGGGCGCCTCCTAGTGAAAGGTCTACACTAGGAAATATTATTTTCACTGGTAAGTTTTATAATCAATGATGATTTTTATATTAGTACATATCTCAACATTAATTTTCCTTCTTTCCACAAAATCGCTATAATTTTTCTCCTATCACAAAATCAATATAAAAATTCTATAATTTATTTTAAAACTATACATTATTTATGTAATATTTCTAGATACATCTTTGTTTTTCAAATATTTCAAGAAATAAAAGTAAATTGCAAATAATCTGTGGACTTATTTTACGTTTACTTGACAATATATAGTTGGTTTGCTCTATATTAATATTTACGTTATATGGGATATGTATTTAAAATACAAGATATAGGTATGTTTTGAACATATATTAGTAAACAAATCTTGAATTAATCTTTAAAGTAAACAAATCAAGTTTATAAAGTGACGGAATAAAATATTAAACAAGGGGACTTCTTAATGAGGTATTTAAAGTGTTTTTTTCTACATCAAACAGATAGTGTTCGATAAAATTTAATTATTTTATTTATCGTTATACTAAACTGTAAATAATTGGAAAAAAAACGCGTTTAAATACCCTATTGTGATATTAAAAAAATATATTTAAATTAGCGAATTAATTGATTTTAATATTCTGTTGCTACTGAATACCAATGAGAACCAATAATATTAGGAGTTTTTAAAAAGCAAATATTGAGATTGTTGGGGCATGTCAGACAATGTATCCAAAAAAGTATCTGACTGTAATTTTAGAAGTAAGAAAATATGAAGTCGAGCAAGGACGATATAGATAGATAAGGTGGAGAAAAAATTACAAGTAATGAAAATTAAATAATTAATTTACATTTTTTTGCCAAGCACGACTTTGATACTATGTAAAATGACATATTCTGTTAATATTGAAAATATAAAAGTTTTTCATAGTCTGATATAAATAGATATTAGTATCTAAAGACGACACTGATAATATTTATATGCAGAATATTGCATTAATTTTTTTTCAGTTGAACATCTTATATGGTATAATAGAAATGTACTTTTCTTCTAGGTGTGGCATTTGGTACTATATTTGCCATTATCATAACAGGTCTCATATCAGCATCATGGGCTGGCTGGCCCGCAGCTTTCTATTTCTTTGGGGTGTTGGGACTCGGATGGTGCATAGTATGGATTTTGTTTGGAGCAAACAGTCCAGCCCAACACAAATCAATTAGTGCTGAGGAAAGACTATATATCGAAACATCTCTTCAAAATGATGCCAAAAAAAAGGTACGTAAGACTTTAACACTGTTGCTTTAAATATTCTTATCTCTAAAAAAATTATAAATATAAAAATTTAAATATATCGGGAGGTAAGCAAAAATTAAGCAAAACCTCCTTCAATGTAGATGGTATACATATAAATCTAAACATTACAAAACATCACGGATTAAGTGCACTCTCTTCAATGTAAGACGCATTATGTATTGAAACATTCAAGTTTTCATCATTAAAATTACAACGCCAAAGCGCCTGTTGTTGATTGTTAATGACATAAAACGCTTAAAAAAATTTTCATTCAATTTTTTGAATTTCTTGATGCTTTTCTCTCTAGTGAGTTACCAGCTATGATTCTTCGGCTTCGTGTAGAATATCTGGAACAAGATACAGTCTTTGTTACATGACAAAGCTGGATGGTATCCAATTTATTGGTTAAAACAATATGCTGATACCCAACCATCCCATAATTTGCCCGATTTGACGCAATGCGCTATTCCAAAAATAAAATCTGGTGATGAAAGAATGACGTTTCGATTTTTTACATCTAGTAGGTTTCATTCGCTGAGACAGTAAAATGTTTTACCCAAGAAAGATTTTGATTAAGGACGCAGATGGCAAAATATTGACTAACATGGATAGCATACTACAGAGACGCAAGACAGTTGAAATGATATTAAACGGAAATGTCAGAGGATATCAAAATAGTCACAGCTTATGAATGCAGACGAAACACTGCTTGAAGGACCACAATTGCAGGTGGTGGCGGAAATTTTAACGAAACATAAAAGCAATAAAGCTCCTGGGATAGATAACGTAACGTATGACCTATTGAAGCTTATGACCTGAACTCTTTATGACCTGAACATGCTGAACTCTATGACAGTCATAAAAATCAAGCAATACATCATAGTATAATTTAAAATTTTTTTGTGTCGGAATATTTGAGACAGAGGAGTGGATTGGCCCCAGTTATGTTTAACATATTATTGAACAAAGTCATTAGTGAAACATACGTAGACGTAAATAGAACAACGTAGAAACGTTAGAAACGTTAGAAATTGTATTATGAAGGGTAGTAGTACTATTTAATCTCTGAAGTCTCTCCTAAAATCTATACTCAAGGCATAAGAAAGTTAAGATCAATAAAACAGTCATTCGGCCAGTAGTCATTTATGACTGCTAAATGCACACAATGATCATAGAAGAATCATTTTCAATATTTAAAAGAAGATTATGGAGTACTGTGAATGATAACATATATATAACTTCATATGTATAACTTCAAACTCAAGCAATTATACAAAGATATGGATAATGTAGACTATGTGTTCAGCAACTCCAATGGACAAAAGACGTGGCAAAAATGCCAAAGACTCAATAGCAACATAACGTAAGAAGAGTTGCTGAAAAACTATTGCACATTAAAAACTGCCAAGGGGATGCTGGGTGGAGGTGAATGTTACAGGAGGCTAAAGTTTACTAACGGGCTGTAGAACCATGGGAAGAAGAAGAAGGTTTCATCTGCAGCTTTAGAGGCAATTCCCATTAATGAGAACCAAATATATTTAGACCGCTCTCAGCGTCGTATATATTTAAAGATTTTATTTTGAATACAAAATTATGAAAACGTCACATAAAAAAGGTTTCACTTTCAATTCTGCAACAGTTACGTTTTCCTTTGGATAGATTGTTTATGAGCATTTTTATAATGGATTACATTTCTATACTGGATTACATCTACAAAGAAGAATAATTAATATATAATAGGTGTTTCGATTAATAATGTCGTTTTGTTCCCAAAATTTCAGCATTTATTTCCACAACAAAACAAAATTACTTAATATTATTATATTAATCAAAGTATTGGCCATCGTTAGCTATTACTTTTTCCCTTCTTTCTATCAAATAATGGATCCCGCGTCAAAAGAATTTTTGATTTTTTTTAGTTCAACCATTCATCAAACCAAATTTTCACTTCTTCGTAGGAATGTAAGTGTTAATGTAAGGAATGTAAGCGTTAGGAATGTAAGTCCGTGCTGTATGCATCGAAATAAGTGGTTGTCCGAAGAGGTTAAGTCTAGTGAATGCGGTGAGTGGGGTAGGACATCCCATTTAAAGTTTTCCAAATAGTTTTTACACATTTTGTAACATGGAGCCTAGTATTGTTAGGTTGAAAAATTACTTTATCGTGTCTTTGGGCATATTCTGGTCGGTTTTTCGTCAATGTTCGGTTCAGTTTTAGCAATTGTTATCGGTATTGATCGCCAGTAATCATTTCACCAGGTTTCAGCAGTTCGTAATGTACAGCTATTCCTACTATCCCACCAAATACACATCAAAATCAAACTTGCCATGTATATTGCACACTGGTTGTGTCATGAACACGTTCATTTGTCATTTACTCTTTGCTTGTCGGGTAGTTAACGCGCATTGTTTTATGTTTTTAACATCTTAAAATTGACTGAAATCCACTGACATCTCAGTGGAACTAAGGAGTATTAAAAAAAAGTATTTTCTTGGTTGGTGACGTAAATCACCAAATTACGGATGCAAAATTAGCTTCTAATCGTCAAGTTTTCGCGGTTTTATTTTTTAACATCCGCGAAGTTTAATTGACTGTAAGTGGAAGTGTAAATCTTGTCATTCGGAAGTGTATTATATTCTGGGAAAAGGCTAGAATATCTAGCGAAGCTATAGCTAACTGCGTGAAGAAGCTTGTGGACTCTCTATCAATTCTGGTGAGAGCTGCAAAAAAAACTGGGAAAAAAACAGGATGTTTACAGACGCCGCGAGGAGCATTTCCAAAAGGGTTTGGATAATTTATTTGATATCGCACATGTTGATGCTCATGATAGAATAATATAGATAAAGATACAATTTTCTTACAAAAATAAATGGAGCCATGGCTTCCAGGTTGCTTAGCGGGCAGAGATAAAAAGTTAGCTGAAAAAGAAGAAAGAACGAGGCAGAGAGCAGTCAAGTGACCAACAAAAATATTCATTTAGGCGGAGACGCAGGTTGTTGTGTGTTCGACATCAGATTGTGGAACCCATCGGTTGGGTGTGTGATGACACTCAGCTACTGCTCTCTCATTGGACGCAGTCCAAGAAAATCTAATACTACATGTATACGCCATCGGACGGGAAGTCGGCGAAAACATGGGTTGTTGGCTGTGGATAGAGTCTCCATCTTCTTGATAGTATTGTATATGTCGGCGCCCTGATGAGTCAGAACCTCGAGAGACGAAACATATGTTATCCTGTTGAAGGAATAGATGGGGCTCCTTCCCGGTCAAACAACCAACAAAAATGTTCATTCAGGCGGAGACGCAGGTTGTCATCACACACCCAACCCAACGGTGATGACACTCAGCTACTGCTGTCTCATTGGACACAGTCCAAGAAAATCTAAACGTATATATATATATATATATATATATATATATATATATATATATATATATATATATATATATATATATATCTCATTATGATCATCATCATCATCATCAGCCCGTGTCGATCCACTGCAGGATGAAGGCCTCTTCAGCATTCCAACTTTCACGGTCCTGAGCTTTCTTTTGCCACTCGGGTTCAGTATACTTAACGATGTCATCAGTCTATCGTGTATATATATTATATATAATACATTTCGTTTCGGTTAATAATGTCGATTTTGCTAAGACATGGCATTACTAATACATTTGTTGGAATAGACTAATGATGTCTATGGCGTTTTGAAGGATACACATACGCCATCCAACGCCAGTTCGTTATTAATTGTCATTGTGCAAAAAACATAGTTTTTTCTAGCTTTGACCATGAACCGAAAAAATAATTATGTACCAGAAAAAGACGTTTTGAGGATAAGTTCTTTCATTTGATCCTTCTTTCATTTGAAGAAAACGGCTTCTGAAAGCTATCGATTGTTGGTTGCAGCTTATGGTGAACATGCTGTAACCAAAAAAATTGTGAACGATGGTTTAAATGTTTTAAAAGTGGTGATTTTGATAGAAAAGAACCGAAAAAGATTGAATATGCAGATTTGCAAGCATTATTAGATGTAGACTCAACTCATACGTTGAAACAATTTGCAGAAAGATTAAATGTAGCCCATTTCCGAATATCTACACGCATTGGGAAAGATCCTGAAGGAAGGAAAATGTGTTCCATATGAACTGAAGGAAAGAGACATGGAAAGGCGAAAAACCACTTGTGAAATTTTGTTTGTCAGACTGACAAGAAAAAAAAATTCAATCGAGTTCCATAGGTGAAAAGTGGATATTTTTTGACACCTAAAGTGCAAAAAATCGTGGGTAGAGCCTGGCTAGCCTTCAACATCACAACCAGTGGGCAATATACATGGCAAGTATGATTTGATGTGTATTTGGTGGGATAGTAGGAATAGCTGTACATTACGAACTGTTGAAACCTGGTGAAATGATTACTGGCGATCAATACCGATAACAATTGATAAAAGTGAACCGAGCATTGACGGAAAACCGACAAAAAGACACAATAAAGCAATTTTTCAACCTAACAATACTCGGCTCCGTGTTACAAAATGTGTAAAACTATTTGGAAAACTTTAAATGGGACGTCCTACCCCACCCACCGCATTCACTAGACTTAACCTCTTCGGACTACCACTTACTTCGATGGATACAGCACGAACTTACATTTCTAACACTTACATTCCTTACATTAACACTTACATTCCTACGAAGAAGTGAAAATTTGTTTTGATGAATGGTTGGACTAAAAAAAATCAAAAGTTCTTTTGACGCGGAATCCATTATTTGATAGAAAGAAGGGAAAAAGTAATAGCTAACGATGGCCAATACTTTGATTAATATAGCAATATTAAGTAATTTTGTTTTGTTATGGAAATAAATGCTGGAAATTTTGCGAAAAAAAAAACTTTAAAAAATAAGGGACACCCTAATATAACATATATATATATATATATATATATATATATATATATATATATATATATATATATATATATATATATATATATATATATATATATATATATATATATGATTCTGTGAAGAGTCACGACGTTTCGCCAAAATCGGGCAACACTTGAAAATGCCAAATAAGATTTTGGCGAAACGGCGTGACTTCACAGAATCAACGGATCGACACCCGGAATGATTTAGAAACATATTCTACCATCCGTGAAAATATTAAATATAATATATATATATATATATATATATATATATATATATATATATATATATATATATATATATATATATATATATATATATATATATATATATATATATACAAAGCTCCCTAAAGCTATGCAGCTAAAGCAGAGCGTCCTAAAGCTCCAACCCTTTGTCCACTTCGCAGGAAGCGGACAACGGTTGAAACCGACCGTTTATTTCGGGAATAGGGCTCTGACAGAAAAAATCCAGGTCGCGTCTGTAATGATAACCTGGTCAGCGTCTGTTTACCCACAGGGTGCGGCTCAACACCACTCTCCAGGAACTAACAATCCCTGGTTCCAAACTCCCAGTGGAACCATTGGATCCATAAGCTTATAAGTAATCATGACTCGTGCAAGTAATAACAATAATAACCCAGGTGGTAACCAATCCACCCTTTCAAGGACAACAACCGGGTGCCCGAATTCTGGGAAACCTGAACTTTCACAATTTCAAAAAGAGTCGGAGGATTGGCACCTTCAGTATCAACACGCTAATCCAACCAGGAAAACTTCACAACCTAACCTCAGAACTTAACAGGCAAAAACCTTGTGCTTGCCCTACAAGAAACACTATTACAGATAACGACACCACGGACTACGGGAACTATCGCATATTCAAAAGCAGGACAGACAAACGAGTCGCCAGGGGTGCTCCGCTTCTGGGCATGACCTTTTGTGGTACACAAAGGGATAGTTAACCCTATTAAGGAAATCACCCCCATAAAAAATAGACTAATGACAATGTGCATACAGTGCTCAAATAAAAAATATACCATGATCAACATACATGCCCCCACAAACGGGGCAACAAGAAAAACCCCAAGTCTACAGAGAAATTCTAGGCAATACTAGAAGAGATAATGGCAAAGGTCCCAAAGGATGACATCAACATTTTACTGGGCGACTTTAACGCACAAATCGGTAGGGAAAAAATCCATCAGAAAACCGTAGGCGAATTTCCCGGTCACAAATTCACCAACAAGAACAATACAAGACTCATCGAACTATGCAAACAGAATAACCTGAAGATCATGTCAACATCCCTCAGAAAATCTCCATGAAAACAGAAGGCACGGAGTTCGCCTATAAAACAGATTGGTGAATTCCAGAAAGACCACGTTGCGATCTCATACCCACAACAAAGAGAGATCTATGATGTTCAAGTCCGCAGAGGCGCAAACATCGACTCAGGCCACTACCTAACACGAATCAAAGTCAAGTTCACCCCAAGGAGAATTCATCAGAAGAAGGCACATCTACAGAAATTCGACACGAAAAGGATCAAGGAATCCAACATAACAGAGTAATGGGAAAAGGAACAGGCAGATACATTGGAAAAATTCAGCAAAAAAATTATTCAAAAAGCACAGGAACTGATTCCATTAAAAAAGAACACAAAACACCCTTGGTGGGACTCAAAATGCGAAAGTGCATTGCAGCGACGCAAATGAAACAGGAGTACAACAGTAAAAAATCCCTAGAAATCTAACAGCTTTTTAAATAGACTAGAATACATACGAGGAAATACATACGAGAGGAAATAAATACAATACCAGAATACCAGAGACTTTTATAGGACTTTCGCAAGACAAATCCGTGGGTACACACCACAAAATATTTTATTCAGAAAGCGGAATGGGAGATTAGCGCTATCCAATCAGGAGAATTGTCAGGAGCTGGAACACTATTTCTCTGATCTCCTGAATTGCCCTGAACGCGAAACAAAATTCCCCAAGGAAAATTGTATCTATACCCACTCAGAATCACCACCACCAACACAGGAAGAAATCCACAGGCACATACAAAAACTGAAGAATAACAGGAGATCCGGTGAAGATGGTATCACCGCAAAACAATTGAAAAACCTCGAACCAAATTCACTGCGGGAACTCACGCAAATTATCACGGACTTCTGGCAAACAGAAAAATTACTAGAAGAATGGAAATGTGCTCTTATATACTCGCTGCACAAGAAAGGAGATAGAACAGATGTGAACAACTACAGAGGAATCTCCTTACTACAGTCACTTACAAAATCCTCTCAGCATACCTTATCCAGAGAACACAGGAACAACTAGAATACAAAATTGGCGAGTATCAGGCAGGCTTTCGCCCTGCTCGCTCATGCACTGAACAAATATTTAATCTAAAAACTATACTGAAATACAAAGCTATCAGGAACGTCCCAATCATCTGCACGTTCGTGAATTGTAAGAAAGCATACGACTGCATCGACCGAAAATCTTTGTTCAACATCCTAGAAGAACAAGGACTCGACCCCAAAACACTATGATTGATCAAGTAAACACTGACCGACACAGTCTCTGGTGAAAGTGAAATTTATAAGAGAAATTTCCGAACCTTTCCTGATTAAAACCGAAGTACGCCAAGGAGATAGATTATCCCCACTCCTCTTTAACCTGGTCTTGGACAAAGTCTTAAGGGAATGGGAAAAGGAACTGAAAAATCAAGAACACTGGAAACCAATACGACTCGGACAAACCAAAAACAATATAGAAATGTCATACTAAACCTTGGCGGACGACCTAGCCAGACCTAGCCAGACGACTCGCAGATAATGAAACAAGGGCAACCAAACAAATAGAAGTATTCAAGGAATGTGCAGAGAAAGTTGGCCTACAAATCTTCTTTCAAAAAACCGAATTATTTTGCTTAAAATTAGATGTCCAAAATTTGCACACCAAATACGGTAAGATAAAAAGTGTCACACATTCAAATACCTGGGCGAGATCCTCGAACCCACAGGATGAGAGAAGATAGCACAGACTCACTTACAGAAGATGAAGAGGGTATACGGCAAGACACACAATATCTACAATAATAAATGCATATCCACATACACAAAAATAAGACATTACAACACTGTAATTACACCAGAGGTACTATATGCAAGCGAGACTTACACTCCACACAAAAAGCGGCACAGAAAACATACTAGAAGAAGAACGCAAAATTATAAGGAAAATTCTCGGCCCAAAATTAACAGATGAAGGATACAGACTATATTCCAGGAAGACCACAGAGAGAATGGCCAACGTAGCGGCGGACATAAGAAAAAGAAGGTTGAAATTTTATGAACATATCAGTAGACTCCCACCGACAAGACTCACTAACAAAATTTTGACACACATACAAGGAATCAAGTCAACCATGGATCGCACAAGTCAGAACTGATCTGGGAAGAGCACAAATGGATCCGACAGAGATTGAGGAACAAGGAAACCAGAACTATTGAAATGTGGAAATATCAAAATAAAAGAGCACATCACAATACTGATATAAGATGTGTTAAAGATAAAGAAAAAATACAATTTTTGCTACTATATAGATTTTTCCTATAAAAAGAGTAACCTGTATTTGCCATGGTAATGTAATGACTGTTAAATCTTCAACGAAAGTACATCCATACTCTAGAATTAATCGAAACGATTTTTAGATTCCAAAAACACCTTGGAAAGCACTTCTAACTTCCATGCCAGTATGGGCTATAGTGGTAGCAAACTTTGGTCAAAATTGGGGTTACTCTGCTCTTCTAACGGAAATATCAAACTACTTAAACAAAGTTTGTGGACAGGATATTTCTAAGGTATTACATTAGAATGTTTATTTTTCGTTCATAAAATACTATGAATTAAATTTTAGAATTCATTACTATCAGCTGCACCATATGCAGCATTATTTATTTTGGGATTAATATTTGGCCCAATTGCCGATTGGCTTATAATAAAAAAATATTTATCCGCCGCCAATACAAGAAAATTAATGAATTCTATAGGTTAGTATTATTAATAATTATACGTCGTCAATATTAATTAATGTCGGTACTATAATTTTGTATTTATATTTTAGGTACATTTGTACCAGCAATAGCATTATCAATTCTTGGATTCATTCCTAAAGAAAATATTGTCCTCATAGAAAGCCTTCTCATTATTGCAGTAGGTGTAAATGCTGCAGTTTGGTGTGGATTCCAAGTCAACCATGTCGACTTATCTCCAAAATTTTCCGGAATTTTGATGGGTCTTGGCAACGGATCCTCTAACATATTTTCAATTATTTCACCAAATATTGTTCAAGCGATTGTGACAAATGAGGTAAGAATCAAATAATAATTAAACATGCTCATTTTTCAACTCAGTTTTCAAATCAACACCGAGATGGTTCAAGTATGACTAAATGGCGTTATACTATGAAATAATATGAAATATACAAATAACTTATTTATTCATCCAAGTTTATTTTGTTTCGTTAAAGGTAAGTTTCCTTCACTGCAATATGCTTATTCAAGCGTTTATTCTAGTCTTCGAAACAGTTTTTATACTCGAAATCAGATATTTCCTTCAAAACGGCCAGCGAGCTCTCTTGAATGGCCTCTATGGACTCAAGATAGTGTCCATGAAGTGGTATTTTCAATCGAGAGAGCAGAAAAAGCTCACAGAGTACAATATCTGGTGAATATGGTGCTTGTGAAAGTATTTGCTTGTTTTTTTTTGCAGAAAATTGATAATTAGTTATTGCGGTGTGAGATGGTACGTTATCGTGATGCAAAACCCATCAATTGTTTTGCCGCAAATCTCAACTTTTTTTTCTACAGTGCCTCTAATACTTACTTAGCGATTACTCAATCAATACAACATTCATTCTTTATTTTGGTCATATTTTTTTATTGGTTGACGAGGAAAGTCTTCCTGAACGAAATTCATCTTCAACCGCTTCTTTACCATCGCTAAAATCCTTATACCACTTGCAAACATTCTTTTTGCATAGCTTTAATAATTTTTGTATGACAATTCTTTATTTTATATTAGTTTAGGTAACCACGTACAACAAATTAATAAATAGTAGGCAATTGATATTTGCAGTAACAAAAATAAATTGCGTTCTAATGGAAATAAATAACTATATTAACAATAAGAGTTTCATGTGCAAAATTTGCATGGAATACATCAAGTCATTTTAAAATCGTTAAATTATCGATTAACAAAGCAAACTATGTCAACTAAAGGTTATCTATTAAAAAGATTTTTGATTATATATCAGCTACATGACATTATATTCCATTTTTTTTAACCATTAAAACTATAATTAGGATCACTTCAGATGTGGCGGTTAATAATTCTTCATTTTTTCTTAAATAAAAATACATTTCATTTTTGAGAACGGTAAAAAACGGTTTATTCAGAGTATGCGCCATCGCTAGCTGCACGTTTTTCCCATCTCTCTGGCAATTTGCGTATGCCCTCCCAGAAAAACCATCCGTCTTTTGAGGTGGGCCAGCCATCAAGTCATTTTTTTGAGATCTCCGTAATTGTTGAAAGGTATCATGGAAAGTGCATGAGACATCGATGAAAACAAGTGATAGTCGGATGGTCCCAAGTCTGGTTAGTACGGAGGGTAGGGCAAGAGTTCCAAGCTAAGTGCAGAAATGGTGGATCTGACTGCTTCTGACGGGAGCGAACGGTATTAACTACTTAAAAAAAAATTCTTTTATGCCGAGAAAGCAAAACTTTCCTCGCCGTTTTTCGCTTTTCTATTTGTCTGTCGTTCAGGTGATGTAGTACCAATTTTCCTCCCATCTGGGTTATTCCCATCGCTTGTAGACGATCACAAATGGTTCGGTGAATACATTTAACCTCTCTGTCATTTGCTTGCACATCGGCTTCTTCCAACAATGCTTGCAATTCGGCATCTTCATTTTTTTTTAATTGACTTGTGCGTTCATTCTATTTCAAGACAAAATCACCATTTTTGAATCGTCTAAAGCAACACTCACAAACGTCTTGCATTAGGACCTTGTCACCATAAATTTTCACAAGTTGTTAACGGCTTTCAATGCTCTTTAGCTGGCTCAAAACTCGTTGCACGAGGGCGAACCAAATATAAAACGGAATATTATAATTACTTTCTTCAGTCAATCACGAGTCAGTGTAGGTCATTGCAGTGCAATGTACTAGGAGTAAGAAAAACGCTCGATGAGCTGTTTCACGCAATTATTTGGTCAGTATTGCCATGTGTGTGCAACAGGTTTCACCGTCCGTCGCGCAATGGGTTATAAAAAGTTTTAACCAAGGAAGGCATTAAACCATCCGAAATATTAACTCGGTCGAAAGTTCAATATGAGTCGATACCATGTCTAATATCCAAGTGTTTGCTTGGATCGATAAGTTTAAGAGTAGACGAGAAAGTGTGGTAAATGATGAAGTTCGTGATCTTATCGAAGGTGGCCTTCGGCAGGCTATTTAAGAAATTGCTTTAAAGGTGTGTATTAGCTTTGGATGAATTATCAGAGATCATCTTGGCCTCAATAAAATCTGTGCACAATGGGTACCGTTTTGACGAAGGAAAAAACTGGACAATATACTATGGAAACCCCTTGAACATCCTCCATACAGCCCAGATATGTCGCCCTATGATTACTTTTTGTTTACGCCCTTGAAAGATGCACTTGGAGGGGTGCGATTCGACAACGTTCAAGATGTTGTGGACTTGCGCAATTGGCTGATGATCCAAACTTAAAGTTTCTACGAGCAAGGAATTCACAAGTTTCCGAACCACTAGGAAAAATGTGTAGAGCGTTATTTTATAAATAATAAATATGTATAAAACAATTCCGGTTTATATTTGATTCACCCTCGTATTTACCACACGAAAAAAATATGACGCTAACTCGAATTCGTTTAAACGTTAATGGTGTTTTGAAAGGTCTCATAGCAACAAAATGACAAAATACATTAGACTGTGAATGGATGATTGTTTCCCGCGCCATCTCTAAAAAAATTAAGAAATAATAACCGCCACACCTGGTAGTATTAACTACACTTCCGGCAAGAAGCCTGGGAGAGCAATTTCCATAGTAATATAAAGAAACGGTAATGCCGTCCATCTGTATTAACCGAACTTCTTAAATTGTTAGTTTAATGAGGAACCTTTCCAAAAGCAACTTGTTTTTGCTTGTATTGCCCAAAAATCATTGAAACGGTAATAGTTTAAGACAAATTGAATATTAATTGATGCTGTGAAGTTGTATTTTGAATGTTTTGTTAAAGATTTCATTTACATTTTGATCCATATATTATAATTTTAGATTTTAGTTGATTAATCAATAGTTTTCCAATGGTCATTTTCTTTTAATTATATACACACAATTGTATGAAAAATTTTGATGAAATGAAGACGAAAATGATTTCTTTTAAATAATCAGATATGTTCAAGGGGTGTTTTTAAAATATTTTTTGTTACCCATAGAAACTAATAAAGATCTTACAGGTTGTTCTCGATGACAGATCTAGGGGAAATGTTAGTTATTATAGTTGGTGTCAAATAATTCATAATTCAATATAAAAAAATGAAAGTTCCTAAGTTTAAACAAATCATCGGTCACATGGGTTACATGAATAAATGAAACCTCTGTAGCTGTTAGCGAACCAAGTATAAAGATATTTTTTATGGAAAGAAAATTAAGTTTCTGAAAGGCAACCTGATTTATTCAAGTAATGATAAGTTTTAGTTACACCATTTAAGATTAAGAATTAAGAAGAACTAGGAGATCTGATATCATAATATAAAATAAACATTTGATCTACTTTTCTTGGTTTCGCTTGACGAGTGGAATAAATTATTCATCAATTAAATAAAATATGTTCGCCAACTTCGATATTTTCTTCTAATATTCATTCATTTCTGTTAAAGAAGGTGAATTAAAACACTTTTTAAGTGATTATTTAAGTTATTATTTAAGCACTCTAATGTTGACAAGCTATAAAATAACAAATATACTCTTATTATATTATATTGTAAATCGAATTACCGCATGTCTTCTCTAAAGACGTGTACTGGATTCATATTTTTATATTTTAAACTATTTCAGAGTGACCCAACCCAGTGGAGGAAAATATTCTTAATAGCAGCTGCAATATATATAGCATCCGATATATTCTTTGTTATTTTTGCAAAAGCGGAACGACAATGGTGGGACAATATTGACGATGGCACAGAAGAAAAAGACGGCCCATCCCAGCTTCATGAAATTAAGTTGGAGAATGAATCTTGAATATATTATTAAATAAATTATTTTTTCATAAGACCGATCTGTTTAATTTTAACTCACAAATTTGTATTATAAATACGCCATATTCTATAAAAGGTAATTGTAGTTAAATTTAAAGTGATTATCAATCACTATTTACAGAAATTATTTATAATTCTAGAAACAAACTTTCTCAGGAAGATATTTCTAAATGCAGGGTTACATCTCGGTTCGTCATATTAAATCAGTGAAAAAATTACTAAATGATTTTATTTTTTCAATTTAAAAGCAAATATACATATATTGATGATGGTTTTCTATTAGTTAGGCTATTAGTTTTGCTGAGCTATTGTTAAAGAATTATGGGTTTTGTAGAAGCTCAGATAACCCGAACTTAGATCTACATGTTCTTCGCATGCTGGGCATTTAAGGATACAGAATTGGTACTCGCGGTCCATCCTGTTTGGCTATGCACGCCTGCCTTTTGGCCGCAGCTTTTTGGCAATTATTTTCCTCATGGTCCTGCACAGTTCTGTATGTCTTCCCACACCATTTGGGTCTATCGTTTGCTGTCTTTTCCAATTTGGGCACACACAGACTTCTTTAGAGACGATTTTATTACGTGTTTATATCTCCTTTTTATACATCTCAGATTGTGTTTCATGTTATTCAACATGAAACCATAAAAGACCTGTTTCGGCGTCCTAGTGTCCTGTATAATTTGGCGATGATCCAACCATCTCACTTCAGCTTTTATCTAAGATATTCCTAAATATTCAGAAGGTTCTCTAGTGATGAGGCCTCATAACAAGACCACCTGCGGGTACACTCGAATACACGGTGTGTAGAAGACCAACTCACACCGATCGATACGTTAACACCAAGTCCCATCATAACCAGTCTCAAATCCGAGCATTAGCGAACCCCTTAATTTCCAAATCCTTCCGATTGACAGTACCAGATATACGTGAGGAACTTCACAGTTCTTAGACAAAGGACAAAGTCAGAATAGAAGTATATAATATAATACAGTATATAATATAACATATCTTGTTTCGGTTGTAACAACAAATACATACGACAAACAAACAGACGGACATCGGCCAGAATACAGGAACAATAACACAAACAAAACACTTCCGCTATGTTTCAGCGCTATCAGATAGGACATAAAATTAATTTTGAAACATCCAAAGAAACAGCAAATATTGAAAACTATAAGATCCGAACAATAAGAGAAGCCCTTGAAATAGAAGAAAGGGGTGACCTAATTATGCGTAAACGTGATCTAATTACGCGATGCTCGCAATATTCCAAAAGTATGGAAATCGCTTATGAAAAAGATCAAATACTGCTTCGGGTGACGAGGAAAAATCAATAAATGTACGCTTGGAAGCGGAGCCGATTGCAGTCAACAGTCCTGAACTATCCCGATACAACCTGCGCAACCGCCGGCATATAAGAGCGAGCGCAACGACTCCTGCACCTCAAAGATACCGCCCCTAACATTTGTATGGGGAACTTCAAAAACAATCGGCACCACTCGAGCCAGCTCTACCAAAATATGCTGTTCCGTAACGGACGGAGCAACAAAAACCCCAAATACCGGACATAACGATCATGATGTGGTCGCTCATGCAACAATCACCGAAATATTACAACAGCAGGTCGACGCTGCTCTAGCTCAATTCCAGGCCCGCCAGTAATAAAAAACACTTTCAATGTGTTAACTTGGAATGCCAACCCCGTGAAAGGCAAAAAATTGGAACTGACAGCATTGCAAGAGGATCGCTGCGTTGATGTGGCACTGATTCAGGCGATTTTTTTTCAAACCGAGTGAAATATTCGGAGTGAGAAATGTCTTTTGCATCAGAGATGATAGATAGGGTGGAGCTGGACGTGGGCTATTATTCATAGAGGAATTCAGCACTCTCTTTTGCCTCAGTCAAGTCTTAATTCCTCAGAAATCATGTCAGTGCAGGTGCCTCTAGAAGGAAAGCTCATAAACCTATCTTCATAGTATTAGAAAAACTGCAATAACTTCGATTCAGACGAAGTGGACAGTTTTCTAACTAACAATACTCATTTTATCATTAGAGGAGATTTCAATGCTCATAATCAAGTCTGGGGTTCAAGTCAGACGAAAAGGAGAGGACTGGACCTAAAGTGCCTGGCGGAGAGGCACGATCTGCATCTCCTACTTCCTTATGAACATACTCGTTTTAACAGTTTTCTAAATCTGTTTATTAATAAAAATATCTCCAATCCGGTCGCAATACAGGTGGTTTGCGAGCTTACTTCGATCACTGCCCGATTCTGCTGACACTAAGTATAATGGTGGATAATTCTCTTCCACCGACGAAGATTTCCAAAATTAATTGGAGCATATTCCAGGAATACTTGCAAAACAGGGATCCCAACCTGCGAATTGATAGGATGCAGCAGCTCAAAGTTGCAGTTGAGAAACTAACCACAGACATAATAAAAGCCACAAACGTGGCCTCTAAAACCTCCTCGGTATCTTCACCGGACACTTTATACATTCCGTCTGAAGTAAAAGGAGAAGATACGGATTAAAAACAGGTTATATCGCCGATATCACTTATCTGGGGACAGCGAATAAAGGTTTCGTGTGCAGGTTTCGTGCACCTCATTTATGGTCCCCTACGGGCACTCAAGAGATTACAAACCGGTGATGGGGCGATTTCCTAACGTCAGTTGACAGGGCCGGTCGATCGCTTTCGAAAATGATCAGGTCCTTCGTGAAAGTGGTGAAAGCACAGGTGAAAGAAGGTGAAAGCACAGATTCCTTCCTTCATGAGGGCAGGCGTTGATTGCGCCGTTACCAGAGAGGAAAAAGCGGAGCTTTTTGCGAAAACCTACATAATCGAAAACAATCGAAAAGAACAATAACGTTGAAAAATGCAAAGAGGAAATTCTCATGTTTAGAACAATTCCTAACCCAGGTTATCTAATCTAATCTCTATCCCAGGTTATCTAATCTAAGCCATCTAATTTCTCTAAAGGTGGGAGGCTCTCTTCTTGCCTCCAAAAGCAGATGTTGAAAGCCTTTAAATGGATGATCGCCTAGAGATTGGCGATCAACCGTAACAAAACGGCTGATCGCAAAAGATAAGACCCATACTAGAACAGAGAATTCGAATATATGGAGTTCCAATCAAATGGGCCAAAATGGTACTACCTGAACCTTGAATATGACAAGGCCTTGACGTGGATGCCACATCTACATAAACAAAGCGATCGGGAAAGCGCACGCCAAACGCTGTACGCTGTATTCACTAATCAATAGAAGAAATAAGCTCTCTACGAAGCATCAACTTAGTCTGTATAAAACCATGATGCAATCGGTCCTCATTTATGGACACCAGGCATGGTTCCTTTATCTTCCAACTACAACGATTAAACGACTCCAGTCGTTTCAATTATTAGTGCTTCGTACAATTCTCAAAGCCCCTTAGTTTGCCAGGAATGCGCAAATCCACAGGGAGACAGAAGCTTCAACGATTCAGACATTCCTATCCAATCTATTGGATAAGTTCCTTACAACGGCGTTCCCTTCGGACAACCCTCTAATAAGAGGCTCCGCGCTTCACTGTCTGCTTTTGCACCTGAATGACCCCTCACATCGGCTAAAAATACGTGCTCAAGGATCGATGAATAAATCAAGGATAAATTCAAATCATAAATATAATTAATTTTTTAGTTTAGTTTTGAAAACGGGGGGAGAATACCCTCCGAAACGTTAACGTTACTTTAAAATTTTGTTCGTTGGGCAATTTAATTACAAAAAAAAAGAATCGCTGAGAAATTTGTCTCCGTTTCGTTTTTTGTTTTTACCCAGTGATTCCGTCTTTACATAAGAACAGGTATTTTTGATATTTTTTGAGTTTTAGATAGTGGCGAAAACCCCAAATAAAGGAAAAAAATATATGAACACGCCACAATCATTCAGACATTACTTAGTCACGTTTAATGGTACACAGAAGAGTCAGAGCCGAAAGGTCAATTTAACCTGCAGGAGAAAAGCCGTAATATTAGCCGTGCACCTCAGCTGGACTCTTCACTCGAAGTGAACAACACTTGGAAATATCAAATTATAAATAATCAACTTCGACAATTTTCGTAGCAATTTCCTGATATGAAGGTATTTTTGTTGTAAGGCGTGATAGTAGGATCTGCAGGTGACCTAAATATATATTAACATGATTGAAGAAATAATTAAGAGAAATCTATGATTAAATAAAAGTGATAGCACGAAAAGAGAACGTCTAGAAATAAAATTAAATTAAACAAAGGAGATGGACAAGAGAGTAGGACTGAAAAATCGGTGATTACAAAATTGAAGTTTAAATTTGTATCTGTGAAGCAAACTGGATGAAAACAACATCATAGGAGATATTAGACATCGTATTATGAAGGGTAACAAAACTACAATTGCAGTATGTCCTAAGATCTAAACCTATACAAAAGAATACGAAATTCAAGATGTATAAAACACTCATTCGACCAGTAGTCACTTATTGCTACAGGACGTGGACCCTCATAAAGAAAATAGAAGAGGTGCTTGTAGTATTAGAAAACACAGTGCTTGAAAGAAGAATACTGCGAATGATAATGGAAATTATTATTGGAGAATCAGATACATGTTCGAATTCAAGCAATTATACAAATATTTGGATATTGTTGACTATATGGGGGTTCAGCAAATCAGAGCGTTCCACGTGGTAAAAATACCAAAAAGCCAAATGCTTAGAACAATTATGGAGGGACGAACAGGGGATAATAGAAACAGATGTGACCCGAAGTCACGGTGGAATAATATAAGAAGAGACGTTGTCTTACTGCATATCAAGAATGGAAGGTCAGGTTGAAGGAGGTCAAGGCTTACTGACGGGCTGTAGCACCACAAAAAGAATAAGAAGCGTAATTGTTATTAGCGATGTACCATGTTCACTCCAGGTGATTAATCAAAAGAAGCCTTCGATAATGAGTTTTCAGACTGCAAATAACATCTTGATTCGGTTTAAAAATTTTAGTGTAATGTTGGGTGACAATTGTTAACAAACAAATTTAATGTACTTACCTATTTTGTCTTATTAATTACTTGTCAAAAGATTTTAATTCAGTTTTAAAATTGTGTGCGCTTATCCATATATGTATATTTGCTATATATAGTGGGTCCTCAACTTAATTCTCGACCTTTTTTGACTACCTTTGAAATTTATTTATGAAAAAGGGTGATACAATCCCCTCACTTTCGTCACTTTTCACACATCTGTCGAATTCCAGATCGAAATAAACTTGATGGTTTTGATGTGATTAAGTTATTGAAGTTTTTTCGATTTGCTCAGAAAATGTGATACCGTTATCAATCAGATGATGTTGCAGGGATCGAAAACGAAGGAAGTTCGAAAAGGCCAAATATGGTGAATACGCCGAGTGCAATAAAATCCCTCAACTCAGTGATCTTTCTTTCTTTGCCGGCTTAATTTTTGTTTTTTTACTTCGGAACGTCATTAAACGAGTCACTTACTAATCACATCTAATACACAGCACCAATTTTGATGTGGATATTGTTGAAAGGTGAAAAGAAGACAGTGCCTCACATATTCACAAATATTTTTCAAACGATATAGTGTTTTAATGGATTTTTTAGGTTATATTATAGTAGGTTCGAATACTGTACCTCTTTTTGAAGCTTAAAACGGCATTTTGAAATAGCTATACCGTGAAAAACAATCTTGATTCGAATAGGTTCTACAGGCGATGAAATGTAGGGGTCGAGAATTAAATAATGTATATATTAGAATGTAATTATGTATTCGAAATTGGCAACAATATATATATATATATATATATATATATATATATATATATATATATATATATATATATATATATATATAATATAAATATATATATATATATTTATATTTATTTATTTATATATATATATATATATATATATATATATATATATATATATATATATATATATATATATATATATATATATATATATATATATATATATATATATATATATATATATATATATATATATATATATATATATATATATATATATATATATATATATATATATATATGAGAACTTTTGTTGCTTGCTTGATCGGAAAGGAGCCCCACCTATCCCTTCAACTGGATGACATATGTTTCGTCTCTCGAGGTTCAGGCTCTTCAGGGCGCCGACATATACCATACCATCAAGAATAGGGAGACCCTATCCACAGCCAACAACCCATATTTTCGCCGACCTCCCGTCGTATACTGTATATATGCAGTGTTAGATTTTCTTGGACTGCGTCCAATGACAGGAGGTCGACGGGAGGCCCAAGAGAGGTCGGCATGGGTTGTTGGTCCCGTTTTGTAATGCCAAGCATACAGCTTTCCATTCCCCTCTATGCTACCCGAAATTTTTGAGCTGATTGTGATGTTAGTATACATGTTTCACTTTCGTATGTCAAAACAGGCCGTATGCACTGATCAAAAACTTTTCTGTTCAGACAAAGTAGGAGTTTGTTCTTAAACACTATGGTAAGCCTGCCAAATGTCCGCCAGCTACACTTAACACGCCGTTCCACTCCCGGGCAGTATCACCCTCCATTGAAATCCTTTGCCTAAGATATATGTCGTGGTCCACAATCTCTAAATCGCTTCTTAAAATAGATATTCTTCTGTGTTCAGCAAGGGTTGAATGAAAAGTCAGATTCGTTTCTGTCCTTGTATCCCCTGTTTTTGATCAGGAGCGAACAAAAATACAACATCGATCGGGCTGACAGCTTTCTCAAGCCGAAATATTCCTGTAGGATATTCCGTACGCGTTCATTCTAGCTGTTTATTATCTTTATAATCTTTTTAACCTTCACTCTGTGATCAGTCAGGTGGGATAATATGGATTATGTTGACTACATTCTCAGCAGTGATTTGAACAGGGCGTCCTAAGCTCGGAAAGTCACTAATGATGTTTGGACCGCATCGAAATTCAAAAAACAATATCAAATTTGAATGCTTTCAAAGACTGTCAAAACAAAACTAAATGTCGGTTTTATATTGATGTCCATTTATGGACATATTCTTACAATTTAACCACCAATCGAATTATATTTCCACTGCAATCAGCCTCTGTTAGCATTAATAACGCTGCATGTTATCTTACACGACTATTTTCACTCGAATAATGTCTTTGAAGACGAAGTGAAGATGGCGTTGCAGCAAATGTGTTACAACTGGTAAACAATCGTGTTTATTAATTCATCAGACAAATAATAATAAACGATTGGCCATTCGGTGTACGTGGGTTCGTTCCCGGCCTGCTACAAAAATAGCGCAAGTATCACCAAATTATTATAAATAATTTTTAAGTATTATTCTCTAGATGATGTACCGCGAACTTCCAGCCCGTATGTTTAATTGCTTGTTTATAGTGGTCGACTAAAGCAAACAAGCTTTAATATTTCCTGGAAAAATGGATGAATCTGAAGTTCGAGCCTTGTTAAGTACTTGGTTATAATGTTTTTAACCACGGTTGATATACAAATGGTGTTAGTTTACACTATAATATATTATTCTCCTTCGTTTTCCACAGTAAAAAAGTAGGCTGATGAATTTAAATGTGGTTTATGTCCATTGACAGACGCCCAAAAACCGCCACGATTGCCAAAACTGTCACAAAAATCCACAATTACTGTATTAAATAATCGCCGACTGAAACTATGCGACCTTTTTGATACTGCGAACATTTTAATATACCTAACGATACGATATGCGAACATTTCGATTTTACATTATGTTTTGAGTATGAAAAAAATTTCCGCTCAATTGATAAAAACATATCTCAATAGTTTTAACAATTTTAACCAACTGAAAGATGCTATTCAGACTAAACGTCCACATGGTCAAAAAGAAAGTTCTGAGACTGTAATGAAATATGAAGATGATGTTTGGGGTATGAAAAAGGTTTCTGCTCAATGAGTGCCGCATTTGTTAATAGTAGACTAAAGAGTATTGACCTGTTAAAGGATGCTACTCAGATTAAAAGACCACATC
Organism: Cosmopolites sordidus; assembly: GCA_031761425.1. Taxonomy (NCBI): domain Eukaryota; kingdom Metazoa; phylum Arthropoda; class Insecta; order Coleoptera; family Curculionidae; genus Cosmopolites; species Cosmopolites sordidus. Next base: position 179,664 of record JARFXV010000482.1, on the reverse strand, counting down.
TGACCAAAAAAAAAGGTTCTCTCACCACGATAAGGTGTCTGTAAACACGTCTTGGTTTGTGACCCCAAAAATGGCTTTTTGTGCCCAGATTTACTCCAAATGGCGAAGTTAAAGGTGAGAAAACGGTTTATTTTTCAGAGTAGGATAAATGTCATTATATTGAGTGTTTTAAAAAGTTGGTCTGCATGTATTGAACTGCAAGAATGTTAAAAAATATAAAAGAAAATATCTCAAAAATGTTGAAATTTTTTATCAGGTTGAAAAATGTTCGACGACCCCAATTTAGTAATGTATTTATTGTGGCTTTTTAAAGGTTTTAATCAAACAATAATTGAATTTCTTCAAAATTTTCAAAAAGCGGTTGACTAAGTAGTTGCAAGTTGTGGAAAGTAAATATTTCATGAAAACACTTTGGTGTTAACATTTTTTAAAAAAACACAGTTCTCATTTGAAGACCCTAGTGGGTGTTACATAACATTAAAAAACAATCCTTGGATGAAGGGTTATATACCCAGTTTTCACTAAGCACAATTAAATCACCGATATTTGTAACAATAGTTCTAATTTAACAATGAATGAAAAAGTTATGTTACATTATTTCTCAATAAAAGAATGGAAGGAGATGATAGGGCGCATAACAAATTCGTCCATAATAAATATAATGTTTGTTTAACTGGTTGCGTGAATGAAGGTGTTATGTAGAGCACATAGCACCTTCATCCAGTTAAACTACGTCATTGTTTACCTATCAAGTTTGAAGTTACATTCAAAGAGGACTGGTGTTTTAACTTAAGCAATTTATTCTATTACTTTGTGAATATTTATGAAAGTTACAACTGAGCATTTTCTATTGACTAATAGAGAAACTAATGTTAAAGTTGGTGCTAGAAGAAACAAACGAATATTTATAATCTAACGAACAATATGGAAGAAATTAATGAAGACATTTGAATTAAAAGAAACCAAAAAATCTTTCGCCACAAGGATTTCCAAAAAACCAAAACGTGATCCAAATACATGGAAAAAATATAAGCCAGCATTAGATAGAATCTTACAAAAATACTCTTGTTTCAAAAAAGAAACTCAAAAAAAGCATTCTATGTAGGGAAAATGTAGGCTTTCATGTAGCACTTACTTCCAAGAAGAAGATAGACTTGTATTTATTAAGGAATTTTACAAACTTGACATTAATGCGAAACACGCTTATCATTTAAATCCATATATAAAAAACAAGCGTTGAGGGAAAGATAGGGTGCCGTAAAACATAAAACAGAGTCACAAAAAATGGAAGTAATGAAAGTGTATATAAAGAAGCCTTGTGTGCTTTAGATTAAATAGGCAGAAATAAAATCGATGAAAAGTGTATTTTCAGCGGAAGGCATTTCAACAGGTCACACAAAATAAGCCAAGAAGTTAAGGACTTTGTTTATGACACATATAAAGAGGTTTCCAGTGGATGAATTCCACTATTCTTGAAATAGAAACCAACACTAAAAACATCTTTTTCCTCTTCTTAATCTAAGTAAAATGTACAAGTTATATTCAGAGGAATGTAATCAACAAAAACTTTCCGAAACGTTTAAAATTAAGAAATGTTCTTATTTCAAAATGTATGTGACAGAGTTTAATTTATCATTTGGAAATCCAAAAAGTGACATATGTACTAATGGTGATGCAGGTGAGGCAAACGAAGAGCATAAAAAAATTAAACAGCAGGAAATAAAGCACTCAAAGCTGACAAAGAAAAAGCATAAGTTATAGACAACACAACTGTGTAAAATAAACTATTGTAATGTAAACTACATTACAATAGGCATGGAGCAAATAATGCCAAACTAATGATTTTTAAGACACTTTACCTTCGCCAATTGTAGTTTTACAATTTTGGGATACATATTGTTGCAAAAAAAAGAAAAAGGTATGGCAAACACAGTAAATGTGGAAATATGTAGTCCTCTACTGAGATATATTGAAGTAGACGAAAATATCGTGGGAAATGAAGAATTTCCATATGGTTTGCCTGTATCAATATCTTATTTTGAAAGGATACTTTCGTTGTATTGATCACAATTTTCCAGAAGTTGGCTACTTGGATTCCGATAGAGATTTGGGAAGAATAGAAAAGGTATTACGAAAACATGACACTGTACTTATGCCAGTTAAGTACCGAGAGTATAATTTTAAAGACTAGTCGAAAAAATCAGGTCATTGATGTGGTGCAACATTTTAAAAAGATCAATGATCTGCCACAGAAACTTCACCTGATTAATAAAAAAAACTTACTGAACCACTGAGATTTAGGAATTTAGAGATAATGGTATAAAATTGATAAGAGTCAGTGAGTATGGTTCTTACTTATATAAATAATCATATGATAAAACAGTTCCATTTAAAAAGTTAATATCCTTCAAAATAAGACAATATTGAAATTCATCCCAGTTAAAAAATGGAAATAACTCGCGCGAATTTGCATACGATGATTTACTACAACTTTCGATGTGAAGTATATCAACAACAGTGCATCGCTCAATTCACTTCGACTTTTGGCGATGAAGCACCATCCCAAACCACTGAGTATCACTGGTTTAGTGATTTCAGTCGTGGCCGTCGTTCGCTCACGGACAAGGTCATCCAAAATATGTTGTACCGGAAAATATCGTATTGTGAAAAAGATTTGTGCCTGAAAGAGGCGCTCAAAAAAAGGCTTGTGTCGATTGACGCAAAGAAATGCTTAAAAAATACAATATACAATACAATACAATAGAAAAATAAAAGTATGTAACATCTACATAGGTGATGCATCTTGGATCTTTGCATATGAACAGTCGATCCTTGCAGTCGTCTGCAAGGATCTTTCAAAATGAGCCAATCCAACAAAATTTTTCCCGCAAATTCCTCCTGATTTTGGGATAAATAGGTATGGTGCTACAGTGTCACTAGAGAATCATACAATGACCAATTCTGAATAGTACACAACCATTTAATTGCCAGAATTCTTTGAAGAAATAAGAAAAACAATCAGCGACGCAGGATCATTCTTCATCATGACAACGCGAGCTCTTACACATGGGACCGAACAATTCAATATTTGACAGATTTGGAACAGAATTGAAAGAAGCGGCTGATGTATACAAAATGCATGTTTTGGGGATACCACAATCAGAATGGAAAAGTGTTATGACAATTGGTTCAAACGTATGCAAAAGTATATCGATCACCGCGGAGAATATTTTTAAAAACAATAAAGCCATTTTCAATGATAAATGATAAATAATTGTTTTTATTTATTATTACGGATACATAAATAGCAACCCTCGTACCTCTTTAGAATATTTTGGGGACTTTTTTATTTATTCCGTTATATTTGTTTTATTTGACCCGCAGGACTTTGAAGTTTACCTACAACACATCTCGAAGTGAAAATGAGAAAAGAAAAGAATGATTTTTTATAAACAAATATGTACATGGTTTTGCTGGGTTTGCCAAAATGTTTTTGTTGTGTTTATAATAGGATTAATAACTGATTCGTGTGAGTAACTTTTGCGTATAACCATGTATTAATAACACGCACTACTACATATTTAAAGATAGAAACCTTTTTCAATATATCCGTTAATTATACGACTATTAAATTGATGCTCTAAGTAATTTTGTTTACACTAAATTTCTTATACTAATTAATGTGTAAAAATATGTATTTAAATACCGAAGAAAACTATATTAATAATTTAATTGGTATGTGTTTGTCTTTACGTCTAGTAAAGTCTGCAAATATCTCCGAAAATATTTTTAATTATTTTATCAAAATGAAAATTAGTGATATTACATGTTTAAAATGACTTTAATTCATGATGCTTAAAACGATGTTAATTCCATTCATAAAGGAATTTATATTTATAAAATATTTTTAACACTCTGTTAGTATATTTATGTATTCTTTTTTAAGGATTCTAATAATGGATGTGGGCAAGGACAAACATTTTGGTATTTCCCGCTATTATTGTGAAATTATTATACAAGATCAAATATGTCTGTAATGATTGTTACAATGAGTAATCTTAACAAAATAGTGTTGAACCTCAAGTCCCCATACGACTGAGGTGTAAGGGCTGGGGAAAGTGTTCGCTACCGTTTTATTTGGTGCACAGTGTGGGTTCAGATATTGTGTAGCGCAGACGTATAAGTTTTATTCTGGATAAATACACACTAAAAGAATGCAGTAGAATTGTTGTAATCTAATAAAAATAAAATTTAAGCGAAAATATCCTTATCGTCCGACGCATAATAAAACGGCAATGTATCGTTTATTCAAGCAATTTCATGAATTCTGAATAGCTAGGGAGAGTTCCCACACCAGAGACCTAAGAATAATATGAAATGCAATGAATAATATGCACTGAAAATATTGCACGTGTGGAGGAGTGTCCAGAAAACATGACGTGATGCACAACTGAGAATTTCTTCATGCACTTTACGCCAAATTTTGAGAATTAACTTGCACTTGTGTTTCCCTATAAGATTCAAATTGTTCAAGACCTGTTGTCTACAGACAATAATACATGATAGAATTCTGCCATCATATACCACTTCCATCAAATTAACAATTTTTGTGCAAAATTAATAATGAGGGAAGAAGCTTACTAAGAAAACATGTTTATGGTGATTTTTAAATCAGTAGGTTTACGAAAATAAGCCCCAAACCAAACAGAAACTCAAGGACAACATCTGTATTCAAACATCTCTCTCCGCGGCTCCACTACGCTATCTTTTGAGCATACCTTATATCTACATCCAAGGCTGTGGGAAGAATGCATCGCATAGTTCTGATTGCTGTGAACATTTACCGTAGGATGGCGTGAGTTGCATTGAGATTTGATTTCCAACAACGACAATGAAAACTTACTCGAAGGTGCGCATTGTCAGGACACCCGACATCATTCGACGGGCTCTGGAGCTGATTTTTGAGGTTCCAGGGCAGTCGATTCGAAAATTGTTATCGGTTGTCAGTGTGCGTAAAAAAATTATACGTCGAATTGTCGAGGGGGAACTCCGCTACAAGCCTGATACAATTAAAGTGAGGCATATGCTTTCCGAAGCTACCAGGACAAAGCGAGTTGAACGTTGCAATCTGCTTTTGTGTTCCTTAAGAAACATTGCTGCTGGGCGCCTCAGGTTTTTTTCTGACGACAAAATTTTTACTGTCAATGCGAAAATCAATCGAAGGAATGATCGCTGGCTTGCACATGACCCTAGAGATGTTCCCATGGTTTCCATTACAAAATTTCAGGCGAATGTTATCGTGCTAGGTGTTGTGTGAGGGTGAGGATGATGTGATGCCACCGCATTTCCTTAACAAAGATAAAAATGTAACAAAAGAAGTTTATTTTCGTGTTCTGACAAATGTAGTGAAGCCGTGGATGGAAACTATGCTGTCTGGAAACCCGTATGTTCTTCAGCAAGACGGTGCTGTGCGCCTACGCACACAAGTCAACTGGTTCAAAATTGGCTGTCGAACAACATCGACATGTTTTGGCCCAAAGAATTATGGCCTCCCAACAGCTCAGATTTAAATATTTGGATTTCTATGTATGGAGAGTGGTTGAAAGGGTCACTAAGTCCAGACATCCAAACGTCGCATCATTGAGAGCCTGTGAGCACTTCAGACCGAGAATGAAGGGGTGATTCAAGCAGGGGAGGATATATTGAGTAAATGTGTTCTTTACAAACAATTTAGTAAAAAAAATACAACTTTTCCGTTTTTAGAATAAAAATAATGTTTGAAAAAAATGTTTCATTTATCCGGATTTTGGTGCCGCACCCTGTGTATATAGGCTGTAAGGGAAAGTACTTTCATAAATATAACCAAGGATTCTTTATATTTTTTTTGAACAAAAAGTTTCTTTAAAACAAGTGCTTAAATGTAGCTCATTTTCGGGAAAAATAATTATGAAAACAAAATAAATTTATCCGACATAAGGACGTATATTTTCGCCTTTAGTCCGGTCAAATTAGACAGAAAAATAAGAGTGAAGGTACATAAATTCACATCAAGCTGGATGTGAGTACAATTGTTCAAAATATAATTAAAAATAACATATCAAAATTCCCCATCGTTCCGGTGGAAAAAAAATTGACTCGGGGTCAAAGGTTTTGTTCTCTGGCATGTATGAATTGTCAAGGCCAGTCATGTTCTAATGTTGAATCTCCAACAGTAGAGGATTCGTTTGCTACCAACGAAGAGACACGTGATACAACGCTACTGACGCAATTCATTTACACCCAGGATGAAGAAGAAGAAGAAGAAGATCAAGAAGAAGATCAAGAAGATCAAGAAGAAGAACAAAAAGAAGAACTAATTGAAGATTATGAATCGAACGAATAAATGTTTCTACTGTTTTTTAATTTCCATCGCTTTCATCAATTCCAACCCTTGCTAAAATCTGTTAGTATGCAATAGTTTCCAATTAAACAGAAACACAATCAACAGACCTGTGGAATAGGCCTACTGGGGAAACCACTTTAAAAAAATGCTCTAAAAACACTACCTCAGAGGTGGCGCGGAAACGTGTGCATATTATGACGCTTACAATTTTTTGAATCGTCATATCTCAGGAACGGTGGCTCTTAGGAAAAACATTATTGATACCTTTTTTATAGATAATTTTATGATCTACAATTTTTGATGGGGAATTTTGACATGTTATTTTTAATTATGTTTTGAACAATTTTACTCACTTCCAGCTTGATGTGAATTTATGTACCTTTGAATGTCTAGATTGACCGGACTATTGTTTATATCGATCTGTGGGAATTTAATTTAGGTTGCATTGGTCTCTTAAGGTATTATTTGAAAATAAAATATAATATTAAATTTAGCTGTGGTAGCCGATACTAGATGGAAATGAATTTTAAATAAATAAACAAAGACTAATATCTAATGTTTCTACGAACAAAATTAAAATTATTCAGTATAATCTGGCAAATCACCATTAAACCTTTAACATCAGAGCAATGCTTGCAAATTGTCGAAAATTATTATCAATATTTGTGATCTGTGCGCTATATTTATAGATCAATTAGTGAATTATATAGTACACATAATCGCCTGATGTATATCGAGCGATGTATTCGCCGAATTATCGACAAATTCCGAATGCATTTTTCGCTGCTCGATATCAAAACAAAAACAAGGTAACAAGCTTTACGTTCCGAAGAAAATATCACCGCTGTCACTAGCAGTGCTCATGAAGATCCAAATTTATTAATTCGTCGCCGTTCGCAGGAAGTTGGGCTTTTATTCGACTACTTAGAAAATTTTGCCTAGATCTGATTTGGTGCGTTAGTCTTAGGTAGATCTAATCTGAAGATCTGATGCCTTTCAAGATAGAACCTGTACAAAAACTTAAGCAGCAAGATCCTCGTTTGCGTTGTACGTTCGGTGAATGTGCCCAAAATCAATAGGAACTTGGCCCAGAATTTATCCACAAAATTGAATTCAGCAAGTTCATTTTTGGCTAAATGGTTAGGTTAATAAATATAATTGCCTCCTTTGAAGTGAAAATAATCGGCAAATCATTACCATTATTACATTACCAACAATTACCATTGAATCCAAAAAAATGAATTGGATGGTGCGGATTATACGCCGGTGGCATTATTGAGCAGTATTTCTTTAAAAATCAAGCTGAAAAGTACCCCTTACTGTTAATGGGAATTGTTACAGATCGATAATCAATAATTATTTAATTCCCACTTTGAATAGCATGGGTCTGAAGGAGATGTGTGTCACACGTAACAATCGATTTATTGAGGGAACAATTCGGTGAGAAAATTATTTTGAGAGATGGACCTCTTAATTAGCCACCATGTAATTTAACGCCTTTAGATTATTTTCTTTGCGGCTATGTTAATCTTTGGTCTATGCCAATAAACCTCCAACTATTGACGCCTTGGAAGCCAACATAATTCGGACATAAGACCTCAAATGCTTGAAAAAGTGGTGGAAAATTGGATTAACAGAATACGCTGTGTCAAAAGTAGCCACGGCGGATAATTGCCCGAAATTGTTTTAAAATATTAATATCATTGAATGTTATTTCACATAAAATAAATAGTTTCAAGGGTTTTAATTTAGTTTTATTTAAATTTAAAGTTTGGATGCACTAAAAAATCATGTCAGTTTTTTTGGGCTGCAAAAATGCTCATATATATAGATATAGAATCGTATCAATAATGTTTTTCCTAAGAGCCACCGTTCCTGAGATATAACGATTCAAAAAGTTGTAAGCGTCATAATATGCACACGTTTCCACGACACCTCTGAAGTAGTGTACTTGGCGCATTTTTTTTTAACGTGGTTTCCCCCGTAGGCCTTTTCCACAGGTCTGTTGTGATTCTGTTTAATTGGAAACTATTGCATAATAACAGATATTAGCAAGGGTTGGATTGCAAGGTATTGAATATATATATATATATATATATATATATATATATATATATATATATATATATATATATATATATATATATATATATATATATATATATATATATGTGGCGGATGCGCTAGATCACTTCATATTTTTGAAGAATTAATTCATGATTTCCTGAAATGTATGTTGTTATTTCAATGCCGATTGTTAGTATACTGCGTAGGATGGTTTTGTCTGTTTAACTTGTTAGGGTTTAAGAGACTTTATTTTGGACTCTAATATGGATTCCTCGTAAACATGAAACACCAACATATCAAAAACAAAAGAAAAATTTATAGAAAACAATTTTGACATTAATGTGAGTTTATTCAACATATTGTATTTCTTGTCATTAATTAACCATTATGACATATTTGTTTATTTTAATAATTTTCACACGATATAAATCAAAAGGGCCAATTCATGTCAATATACATATAGTTTAGATAAATCATTTACAATAATTAATTTTTTTTGAGATCTTAGTTCATATACAAGCTATACATTTATACTTAGAGTAAAATAGAATAGAATAGAATAGAGTTGAATATAGTTGAATAGAGTAGAATAGAATGGAATAGAGTGTAATAGAGTATAATAGAGTATAATGGAGTATAATAGAGTAAAATAGAGTAGAATAGAGTAAAATAGAATAGACTAGAGTAGTTTAGACTAGAATAGAGTAAAATAGAGTAGAATAGAGTAGAATAGAGTAGAATAGAGTAGAATAGAGTAGAATAGAGTAGAATAGAGTAGAATAGAGTAGAATAGAGTAGAATAGAGTAAAATAGAGTAGAATACAGTAGAATCAAGTAGTATAAAGTATTTGACTTTTTAGTCAGATACTTTTTCGATTGATAGCGGTGCGATCGCAAAAGTGATTGTATTGCTGGATATTAACTTCCTTTCTTTAATACTTTCAAGCCTATATGACGTTTGGTTTTGTTTTGACAGTTGTCGAAAGCAGATAAGTGCCATATTTTCCATCGTGGAAAAATGCAAATTTCGAATATTTATTAAATACTATTTGGATTGAAAAACTATCGCGCAAACCGAAGAAAAGTTGACAAAGCATTATGGGAACTTTGCTCTTTTACATTTCATGATTGCTGTGACTTATTGAGTTTGATATGGTCGAATCAGCACTAGTCCACGCTTCGCGCTCAGGACCCCATAACCTCTAGCTACCTTCAATTTAACGTACGCCCCTTTTTACCGAATCCTCTGCGATGCTTCAACTCACACGCTGCACTGCTGTCGTTGTCTGTCCTTCTTGTGGCGCCACCTCTCATGAGGACTATTTATGATCACTTCGCCCGAAGTGCACAAACTGCGCAGAAAATCAATCCCTATGTACAGCGGATGTATAGCATTCAAGATAGAAATGGAAATTCAGAAACTCAAAGTGACAAAAATAATTTATACTTTGAAGCCAAGTTTAATCTCAAAACATTCACCCGTTCATTGTTCCGTAAAGGAAGTGCAAGAAAGCTATCACCGAAAGGAAATCATCCCTAAACCGCTTTAAATACCAACCCACCCAAGAATTTTTTTTTCCAGTTCAAGATAAGTCGCGCTCTGGCTAAACGAGTTAAATTAGAAGCCAAACGCTCATAGCTCAACCTTTTAATTCGGTCCACGCTGCTCTGACTTCTGGGGCAAAGGACATAGAATCAAGGGCAAGCTTTCCCGCCACATACATGGTCTCGTAGAGGATGAAATTAATAGAGAGAATTTATATATAAGCCCTTACTTTGCTCGCTATTCTTCAAACATTTTTAATTTACCAAAGTCTTGACATTCAATTCTTAAACTATAAAAACTTTCATGAATATGCTCTAAATTTCAAGACACCACTTATATCTCCTATCAATAAGTTCTTTTGCATGATAAAACTCAAACACGCACTTTTAAAGTGCCGACCAAGCCTGGTCCAGACGACATTGTAGTTCCCATGATATCTAACCTACCATGTTTAATCATGGAATTTCTACTCTCAGTATGCAATGACTTCTGGAGCAATAATATATTTTTCTCATGCCATTACGACAAAACAATTACGACCAAGCTCTTCTCCTCAAGGATACTTATTATAAATCTTATGTCTGTGATTTATCATTATTTGTTTATTTACTTAATCTAGGTAGATTTGTAGACCTCTAAATGGTTTGAGACAGCGATGCGGCTAATACTAGATTTTTTTATTCTAAAAATCCTTATTTAATTGTAAAGAACATATTCAATAAAATAAGATCTTTTCGTAGTTCGAAAACAATTTGTTATTAATATATTTACTCAATTTTTTGATGACTGCTAATATATATATATATATATATATATATATATATATATATATATATATATATATATATATATATATATATATATATATGTGTATATGTATATACACACACACAAAAGCTCATAGCGAAAGAATGAAATTAGTATTGGCGCAAAGGAAGGCTAACAACAACAAACGCCTCTAATTGGGCCCATACGTGAATAATAATAATAATAATATTATGTTACATCTAATATTTTCATGGATGGTAAATCACTTGAGAATGCCAAAATCTCATTTGGCATTCTCAAGTGTTGTCCGCTTCGACTGAAGAGTCCAACTGACGTGCATAGGTCGTTACGCTTGGTCTTATAGCCGGCCGGCGATTGCGCAGATTGTATCGGGGTAGTTCCAGGGCTTCTCTGATTGTTCGAATCTTATTGTTTTCAATGTTCGCTATTTCTTCGGCTCCTTCAAAATCGATTTTATGTCCTGTTTGTAGATGGTGCTGGAACAGAACGGAAGTGGTTTGTTTGTTTTTTACGTTGTTTTATGTTCCTTTAATCTGGCCGAGATTTATCTGTTTGTTTGTCCTATGTATGTTTTGTTGCAGTTGGAACAAGATAAGATATACATCCCATGATCTTCCAGTCTAACTTTGTCCTTGGGGTTTTTTAGGATGTTTGCGATAGTTTTGTGCGGCTTGTAGGCTATTCTGATTTTAAGTTTCCCTAGTAGTCTGCCTGTCCTATCAGTGATTCCTTTTATGTATAGTAGCAGGACTTTTGGTGCATTTGGTTCATGATCCTATATTCTTCTTCGTGTTTGTGTTTCCTGACGGTGATACAATTCCTGATACATACAAGCCTTCCTGATACAATTTTCTGAATATCCATTTTGTCTAAGGGCAACAGGTAGGCTGGAAAGTACTTCCTCTCTTACCGTATTATCTTGATATTGCACCGTCAGATTACCTTTTAGATCTATTCAGATCTGTGGAATATATCTTCGTTAAAAATAATTCTACTCCGGCAGTTGTCAAAATTACACATGAGAATATTTTATTTCAAAATCAGTGTTATTTTAAAAAATGCGAATAGAAAATCTGTCAGCAGTTCCGCATTTTCCATAAGGACACGTGGGGCTGGAACCTAGGGCGCCCGGCTTGATGAGCGCCTCGAAATGCCATCGCCATCGTTTAATTTGCATGTAAATTTTTTTAGTTATCTTGACGTCAGGTTGCGGTTGTGTGCAGTAGTAGATTTACGACAACTTATCTCAACTTGGCTATTAAGGCAGATGCGAAACTTCTAACTACCGGTTACCTACGTTAGCGCTACCTATAGTATATAGTGTATTTATTATCAATTATAAAATATATTTATGAAAGTGTTATGAGCACTTTTCTGTCTCGTTTAATTATGTCGAAAATAACATATTTAAGTGGTCCAGAAAAAAGAAAAAAACGTGCAGCTCAAAAAAAAATATCAGCAAACCACTTAAATTAACCTCATTTTTTACACTTGAAGAAACTAACAGGCAGACTGATTCTTTATCTACATCATCTCAAAATCCCTCTAAATCTCAAAGCTCAGAAACGGTGCCCATGTTGGACATAGAAGAAAAAATTAATGTTCGAGTTCATCAATTCCAGATATAAAGAGAGTCACACACACACACACACACACACATACACACACACACACACACACACACACACACACACATACACACACACACACACACACACACACACACACACACACACACACACACACACACACACACACACACACACACACACACACACACACACACACACACACACACACACACACACACACACACACACACACACACACACACACACACACACACACACACACACACACACACACACACACACACACACACACACACACACACACACACACACACACACACACACACACACACACACACACACACACACACACACACACACACACACACACACACACACACACACACACACACACACACACACACACACACACACACACACACACACACACACACACACACACACACACACACACACACACACACACACACACACACACACACACACACACACACACACACACACACACACACACACACACACACACACACACACACACACACACACACACACACACACACACACACACACACACACACACACACACACACACACACACACACACACACACACACACACACACACACACACACACACACACACACACACACACACACACACACACACACACACACACACACACACACACACACACACACACACACACACACACACACACACACACACACACACACACACACACACACACACACACACACACACACACACACACACACACACACACACACACACACACACACACACACACACACACACACACACACACACACACACACACACACACACACACACACACACACACACACACACACACACACACACACACACACACACACACACACACACACACACACACACACACACACACACACACACACACACACACACACACACACACACACACACACACACACACACACACACACACACACACACACACACACACACACACACACACACACACACACACACACACACACACACACACACACACACACACACACACACACACACACACACACACACACACACACACACACACACACACACACACACACACACACACACACACACACACACACACACACACACACACACACACACACACACACACACACACACACACACACACACACACACACACACACACACACACACACACACACACACACACACACACACACACACACACACACACACACACACACACACACACACACACACACACACACACACACACACACACACACACACACACACACACACACACACACACACACACACACACACACACACACACACACACACACACACACACACACACACACACACACACACACACACACACACACACACACACACACACACACACACACACACACATATCACAGCCTCGATCTTCGAGTTCAAGCTGCTGGAACTTAATAACTCCAAGTATATTAGAAAATATATCTTACGGCCTTGGTATGTACTGTGATGAAATTTTTACAAAAGAAGTACGCGATATTTGGATTCGCAAAGTGACAGTGTTTTTCCAAAATAAATATTGTATAAACTTCTCCTAAACTTCCACAAGTTTTCCTAAGCGGTAAAACAAAAACTAGAAACTTGACTGGGAATGTTTTCACTCGCAAATTGACGTATGGCGAATATGTCGAAAGAAAATGACTCCTATATTCGCCGTCGAAGAAATCTGAATATTATTATTGCTGCCGTCTATTTAATAATACCAGATCTCTCCCATGTTGACCAATCGACTTTTATCGCTACGTATGAAGTCGCGGTACGTATGAAATCGTACAGTCTATTCAGACATTTTTGCAATTTTTACCAATGGAGGAGCATAAGCTCAATATATAGCAGATAGCGTTTTAAACTTTTTGTAAAGTCTTGATATTCTAGTAAAGGATTGTCCCGGGTAGAGTTACCAGCAAATATGGCTGGAAAGTATTCTGGTCTTCAAGCAAGAATAAAAGAAAAAATGTGATTATACTATTTTTGTCCCATGTGCCGCACATTTACCGAATTTAGTAGGTGTTTCGGCGGTTGGATTTCTTTTAGAACCAGTAGAAGAAGAAATTCATTCAAATATTGTTCAATTTTTTCTCAGGTGCGAACAATTGATGGAAAATTTTTACAGAACGTTTAGGTGCAAATAAAGTTCTGAAGTCCGTCTCTAAAACCAGATGGTCTGCACGTGATGATGCTCTTAATGCTTTGCGTAATAGTTACAGTCATGTTTTTAAAGCTGGTTAAAGCTTTAATTGACGTTAGTTAATTGCCTGAAACAACGGCCAACCAGGAGAAACAAGATTGAAGCTCAAAGCCTTGCCAAAAAAATGGAAGAACTGGAGACCATTCTCTTAACGGAGATATGGAATATCATTTTGGAAATTATCAATAAAACAAGCATGAGCTTACAGAATAATACCATGACAATGGACGTTGTAACAAAACTTTTTGCATCTCTTGCCAATTATATCAGCAGCGCACGCAGTAATGTCGATCAGTATGATGCCAGTCGATCAGTATGATCAGTATGATCAGTATGAGCTGCCAAAAAAAAAACAAATGCTGACTATAAAGATAATTCTCAAAGAAAAATAATTCACAGAACACCTATCACTTTTTTGAAAAGACCATCAGACTGTTCAGTTGAATGGCAAAGAAAAATTTCGCATTGAAACATTTCTTCCTATAATTCGGAATGGTACAAGAAAGTTAACAAACGTTTTAGTTTTCTTTCTCAATTAAAAACAATCGCTAACAAGTTGACAAATAAATACAAAGATTTTGCCAATGTAAATGATTTTGCTTGTAAATGAATCGGCGGAAACAATAGCTGGCGGAAACAATAGCTCAGTCTTATATACTCTAATAAAGGCAAATAAATTACAAGAAACTTTTCCGAATGCGGAAGTTACTACAAGGATATTCCTTTGATTAACGGTCACTACTTGCTATGGAGAGAGTTTATTTTTACAGCTAAAAAGAATAAAAAATTAATTACGAACGACAATGTTACAAGAATGACTTAATAATGTGTCAATCACGTGCATAGAAAGTTATATCCTTCAAACATTGGACTTTGAGGCCATAATTGAAAATTTTGCATAACAGAAATCTAGAAAGAAAACCATTAACATCCACGTAAGTCCCACTCTCAAAACAGTAATTATTTCAGTTATATTTGATTTGTATAAAGCAACCATAATAGCCAATAAAGTCGCTAGACAAAAGTACATCCTCATGTTTTCATTCGCATTTTTTTTTGACTCTCTAAAAGGACCCCAAACTCTGTGTGCCCAAGGGTCCCTGCATGGCTTAAGACGGCCCTGTTTGTCAGAGAGATGGGCAAATATTATTAATAATGATACAGATTTTATTATAGGTTAAAACTGTAAAACTCACTCAAATAAAATAAAATTTTGTACAGTATCAAGAAACGACATTACTTGTGGGTACCCCTAATAAGCGAATCATAACTTGTATAGTATAAAAAATGAACACAGAACGATCATTTGTGGTGAAATTCTCATTCAGTTCAACATATAGTATAAACTCGAAGAGATTGACCACTAATCACTAAATGACTTTATTTAACTTGTCGACGAGCGTTTCACTAACCAGGTTCGCATCATCAGGAGATGACTCAATCTCCAATTGAAGAATTAACATACAAATTTATTCCAAATAAAAATACTAGAACTTAAATCACCAAATAATGTTTTAGTGAATCTTTATAGTTTATTTTATAGAGGGTACTTTGGAGATCTAACAATAAATTTGGTTAAATTTGCAACAATAAAATTAACGAACGAATGTGAATGCAAACCGTGTGACTGTTAACCCTTACCGTTAACCCGTGTAAATGCTTGCTTTATCCCTAACGTTCAAAATGTGTTCAACAAATATATTTTTAAAATAACCTTTGTATTATAAGTCAGCGAAATAACAGATTGACTGCTTAGAAAAATATTAGGAATAATAATTGAAGATATATTTCATTCTTTTGTTTCATTAAATCTCAAATCATGTTTATCTGTGTAGATAACAGAAAAGAAGCCTAATTTCAACATAATTTGGATTCAGCCACACCTATTTCAACGGTGTTATTTGAAAACCGTTCGTAAATGGTTCTAAAGGAACTTGGTTAATTTAACCCAGCCAACACCCATCTTAAAGAGATATCGTGGAAATTACAACTTGTGCAACTTGATATTAAGAAATTCATTTGTGTCCTTGATTAATTTCGGTCATCTTTAAGTCGTTTATTAATGTAAAATACCGACTTTGTGAAAGACACGCAATATGTTTTAGTAACCTGCTAACATTTATTATCAACTTTGTAAATCAAAATCAAAGATTTTAAAATTAAAGCATGCTTTTAAAAATATTGCGGAATAACGCTAGTCGGCTATTATTTATCTTTTTCAGTTCAGCAAAATTAGGCCTGCTGTAAATACAATACAATAGGAGAATGTTATTGCGTTGTTTTCATTGATTAATTATAATTGTTAATCTAATATAAGAAACTTCTTAAAACATTCTTTAGATTTATATATTTTGTAACTTTTGTAACTAATTTAGTAGATAAATTAGATATGATAAAATATTCTAATCTAAAAAAAAATGTAAAGCTAGTTTACAAAATTATGTTAAATGAAATGTTCAAAATCTCAAAAACAAATTAGATATACATATATAATTATGATATACATATATGCATACAATAAATAATATTATTTAAACATTTTAATAGTGGGTATTAATGAAAAAACGTAATAATAATTAACATTTCCAATATAAATGTACTATAACTGAGTGAATTCGATTTAAATATCTACGGTATTGTACAAGTGATTTAGTACATGCTTTATAGAAAATATTCTACGAAGGTAGAATAAAAAGTCAAGTACTTTTTAAATTAAACATTGTTTTTTGATAGAAAATCGATTCATTTTTTAACGTAGTTTCTTTTTAGATCTACTCAATTCGCCAATGATTTTCCAACTTTTATATTCATTAGTCCTCTGGGCGACAATCTTTTCAATTAATGTGAATTTCTTTCCAGCCAGCAAGTTTTTCATGTTTGAAAAGAGAAAAATATCAGAGGTAGTCAAGTTGGAAGAATATGGCATATGTCCGGTGGTGGCATCAATTCATAGCGCAAATCGACCAATTTCGCTATTGACACGGCGGACGACTGGACCATTGTCGTGGTGAAACAGCATTTTTCCTTCAGCAAATGGTGTTTTTTATTACCTTTTTGTGAAATTTAGCCAATAACGCAGCATAAAATTCATCTGATCGTATTTTCCTTTTCCATATATTCGATGAAGATAATTTAGCGAATCCCACAAAAAACTGTTTGAATGCTAGTTTCCGAATCTCAGAACTCACTTTTTTGACGGTTCCTTCATTTTCGGTGTGTAGTGATGAATCCAACTTTCATCAACAGTCGCGAGTTTTCTCAGAAACTTCTTCGGATTCCTCTTGTGCATATCTGAACATCGCAGTAAAATGTTCTTCCGATCCCTCCTCTGTACGCGTTCGTCCTAGATGTTTATCATCATCTTAACAATTTCTTTAACCTTCACTCTGCGATCGGCTAACATGATATCATGGATTTTGTTGGTCATATCCTGAGCAGTGCCTTCAATGGGGTATCCTGAGCGTCACTCATGCTGTTTCGACCACATTGAAACTCAGTAAATCACTTATGAATCTTAAATTTGAAGAAGAAGGATTTCAATGATATTTTTTTCAATTTTTTTTTCGGTTTGTGTTTAATCAATCTATGAAATTTGTTTTTTTCCATAATATGCAAAATTATAATATCTGCTTTCAAACACTGTTAAAACAAGACTAAATATCAAATCGGCTTGAAATTCATAGAGCATTACTAGAATGGAAGCTACTATTCAGTAAAGCAATTATCCGATCGCACCGCCGTCTATTGAAAAGTTAACTGTCTTTTTACTCTATCTTTATACAATAATTTTTATAGTGGTTTAAGCTATTATCGAGGTATAAAAAATTATTATCCTATTTTGTCGATTAAGATGAAGAAACATAATATGATATATCGCATAGAAAAACAAGTAAAGCCACAATTCACATTTCTAACATCATTATACTGGTCCATTAGTTCTATTATCTTGCCCGGGTCAACAAGAGTTTTGCCTAACG
The DNA here is from genome assembly GCA_031761425.1 of Cosmopolites sordidus. Lineage (NCBI taxonomy): Eukaryota > Metazoa > Arthropoda > Insecta > Coleoptera > Curculionidae > Cosmopolites > Cosmopolites sordidus. Next base: position 161,036 of record JARFXV010000482.1, on the reverse strand, counting down.
ATAATGAGTTGTATTATCAAGAAGTACGCGGTAACTACTCATCAACAACATAAGTTTCCCAGCTGGATTAGTTCGACTTTATCGAGTCATGAAGATTGAAACATGTATCGGGTATATTTTTGAACTTTACATGATATTGCTATCTGGCGAGTGTGACAAATAAGAACGAATTAATAGATCACTCTTGAATCCATAGGTTGTTATATATTTTGCCAACAAATAGTTTAAACAGTATATTAAATGTATTTTTAACCAATTTATGGTTTTACATTTTTGTTTTCAATTATATTGATTTATTTCTAAGTATTTCTGTATTTAAGTCATAGTATTGTCATCATAATAATGCTTTGCATTTGCAAAAGTAATACAAATAATTTTTTATATATGTGTGGTAATTTACTACGAAAGAAAAGAGTGAAAAATTAATTCCACGAATTTTTCTAGCATACGAACTTTACTTTGGTGTCGCAATTAAAATTTAAGATAAATCATGGGTTCCGCACGTGAACTGCTCAAGTTGTGGTAATAATTTGTGGTAGTGGCAGTCTTGTCGTCGATTAAGTTTACCTTTCGCAAAACAAATGTTATGAAAATAACAAAAGGACCAAGGTTGTTATTTTTTCATGAATGCAACTGCAGGGTTCAATACCCGTAAAAATCAGCTCAAAAACACACGATGAACATCATCCACTCCCTACACCGCCTTTTAACGATTCTTACAATGATACTGATAACGATACTGAAAACAATGACCCCGCAGATCAGGACTTCGTTATTCCCCACTCATGTGAATCTCATTTAGTCACTTAACCTGAATTAAATGACTTGGTTCTTTGCTCGCGTCTGAAGCAATGGATTCTTTTAGCAAAAGACACAAATGTTACCGTTTTTCGAAACCGTCACCGAGATCTTATACAGTTTTTTTAGTGCTGATAGCGATCTTTATTGTAACAACATCGATACACTATTTAAAGCTTTCGGTATTAATCACGATCCATACGCTTGGAGATTATTTATAGATTGGTCTAAAATTAGTCTAAAGGCAGTATTGTTACACAACGATGTCCCACACGATGACCCACGGGAATGGAAGGATATTTATCCTTCCATTCCCGTGGGTAATGCCGTTTCCATGAAAGAAACCTATGACAATCTGAAGCTTTTACTTAAAAAAATAAAATATGATTATTAAATATGAAATATTCTTAGATCTGCGCAGATTTTTAAGTCTGTAATTTTACAGTAATTAATTTTTAATTACTGTAATTTTGGGTATGCAAGACGATTACACAAATACTGTTGTTTTTTGTGTCTTTGAAATAGTCGCGATAGAGGAAAACATTATGTAGGCCACCTAGGAAAAGTTTCACTAAAGGATCAGAAAACATATTTCATCCAACGTTAATACAAGAAAAACAAAACATTATCATTAGCACCTAAAATTAGGAATAATGAAAAACTTTGCGGACTCTCTTAACAGCGAAGGTAAAGATTTTCAATATCTTAAAGAAAAGTTCTCAAAAATTACAAAGGCAAAAGAAGAGATTTTTATAAAGGCTCGAGAGTTATAATACAGTACAGCGTATTTACAGTCAATCAGTAAATACGCGAGTTGATTAAGGACGATACCTTTAAGATTAAATTAAATAAAATAGACAATAAGGCTTAGATATCCATGGTGCAAGTTTTGATCAATTTTTTAGGAAATATAAGAGCTGAAAACTATCAAATACAAGCAAAAGATATGATTCAAGCCTTGCATGCTATTGGTTATAAAATGTCCCTAAAAATACACATTTTGGACTCACGTTTAGATTTTTTTTACCTCAGAATATGGGAAGCGTTAACGATCAGCACCATGAGCGCTTCCACCGGGATATATTGGGTATGGAACGAAGATAGAGTATTGCCATGCTAACACATTATTGTTGGGCACTAAGAAGAGAAACTGTATATATTAATTATAAAAGAAGAAGCACTTCAACTTCATTTTTAAAATTATTAAAATTTATTAAACTAAATAAATCCTTAATTGGGTTATAAATCTGGATATTGATATCCACAAAAAACCTGAGCTAATCAGAGCATGAAATTACTACCACTCTGAATGATTTTAATGCTTTCTCAAAATTAGTTTAAGTTATTTCATGGGCTTACAAAAGTTGCTAATATGCTGGCCGTATGAGTGGTTCCGATAGAGCTCAATTTTGTCCAAAAAGAGCATCGAAAGTAGATCGCTAAATACATGATTTCTCTAGCTTCTACGGACCCCATCTTCATAAAACGCATCGTAACGGGTTTACGAGTACGACATCAAACAATTCAACAGTCTTCGGAATGGCGCTTCAAAAACGAGAAATCCAAAAAATCATAGTCAGACTGACAGTTTTCTTCGATTATTGTGATGCACTCCGAATTTCATCCAGGGGTCCTGGATGAATTTTATCCAGGGTAATAAAAGGTGAATAAGGAATACTATGTAGGCATCATGAGGCGTTTCGCAAGAATATTCACCGAAAACGGCCAGGTATGTGTAAAACTTAACGAAAGCATCGACCAAGCACCGTGCTCGCCTGATATGGCCCCGGGTCATCTTTTCCTCTCTCGAAGCTAAAATTACCATTTCGAGAAAGATGTTTTGAGAAGCTGAAGGCCATGCCTCAATCAACCTACGAAAAATGATGTATGATTGGGTTAAGCGTTGTTGCGCTAAGTGTAAGTTGTATTGCATTCCATGTGATCTACTTTGAAGATAAGAAAATATACTTTGATGAATAAATTCATTTGTTGATGTTTTATTTAACAATTCCGGCACTTGCACACATGAATATTTTTGGAATGGGTGGTACTTGGCTAGTAGAGGAAGACGCTACCTTATGAATTTTGAATCCCTTTGTGGACTGAAGAGCACAACGTGTTTTCTTACGATACGTTTATTAAAAGTGATAAGTACTTTTCAACTACTTTTCAGTCGTCACATCAATATCGAATGTAATGAGAACATTTCGTTAATGAAAACAAAGCCACCTGGCCCTTCTCGATCAGCGCACACAATGTGGAATGTGAATCCGAGGGAGGAATTCCGCATTTTGATGTGCGGCAAACTATTGAATTGAGAATGAATAAGAGCTCTGTATAGCGTATTTTGCATTGTGATAGTGCAAGGTAGTCAATAACTATAAGAGCTGACATAAGCCTTAAAAAATCGCCGTGGATTATATTAGAAACACGGGTGTGGTGTCGACACACATGTGGTGTGTTTCGACAATAACGGGCCACTGTTTATATAGCCGGAGATTTTATGAATATTGTTCGAAATTCATTCACTGGTTGAGTAATTACTCGCTTGGGCGTTTCCACCTCGGTCCTTGTGGACTTTTTACATTTCTGGGAATTTGAAATAATGCTTGTATGAAGGCAAGCTATACACTCTGGAGGAATGAAAGACTGTTATACGTGATCAAATTGAAGAAATTGGTGAAATGTTGGCTATTACTTGAATGACATTCTTTTCTTAAGGGTTGAAAATGGGATATTACTCTGACTATGTTTATGATATTTTTTTTCTAGGAAAATAATGGAGTCATGTTTCTTTAAAAATGTATCCATCTCGTAAACAACTTTAGGTAATGCAACTGGGAGAATCTTCATCTGAATAAACTTAACTTTTTCCTTTTATGGATGAAATAAGTTAGTGGAATTTACGGTCAAATAATTATTGTCAGTGATGTAGGTAGTTTATTACATTTCATTATCAGCTGGGAAAATCGAAATAAAAAGGTGATCTGTGACATTTTCGATAGAACTGTTAATTATCGGTCCAACAATATCGGTTAAAACAATTTGAGATACATATCTTTATTATAAAAACAAACATTTGTTATTATAATAAAATGTGTACTATTATTTTTAATTGATAAAATCTATACAATTAAGAGAGGTTTCAACACGCTGTTAATAAAGTAGTGTTCGATCTGGAATGTTGCAATATTTCAAAGATACTTTAATTAATAAGATCTTGTAATTTTTGAAAGAAGGCGACGTAAATATAAATCGACTTCCAAATATTATTTCTCTACTGTTTTTTACTTTTCCTGGTTCCAGCTTCTAGACAACGAAAAGTAAAGGTTCAAAATCCTGATGGGTGACTTTAATGCTATAATTGGAAAAGGAAGAACTGGTGAAACTGTAACTGACCCATATGGAAGTGATGAGCGGGACAATAGAGGTGATTGATTGATTTTGCTGAAGGATAAGAAATGTATATTATGACTTCTTTTATAAGAAAAAAATCAGCAAAAATAGGACATGGAAAAGTCCATCTAGTTTCACAAGCGAAATTGACTACATTATGTCAAACGATCAAACAATATTTTGCAACTGTACTGTCCTTAATACTTTTAATGTTGGAAGTGATCATACAATGGTACGGGCAAAGATTAAAACAAACTGTCGAAGAGAACATACAAAAATGGTATGATCGAAGAAGGGCGAAGTGAATTCTGGGAAGCTGCTGCAGAGGAGATTGCTTTGTCGAACCGCTTTGCAATGTTGCAAGACCCAGAGGAGATGAAAAAAAAATAGATTAGTATCAAAAAATAATCGGTAATGTCCTTGAGATGGCTGCTGCAATAACACCAACAGAAAAAAATTTCAAATAGTCAATAATCTACAATGAGACCATTGATTTAATGAAGAAACGTCAGGAGATTTTATTCAAAGTTATATAAAGATCAAAGAAGATCATATAACCAGTCAAATACAGCAATGCCCATGGAAGAGCAATTACCAGATATCATGTTGGATGCAGTGACAAATGCTACAGAAGCGATGAAGAATGGAAATGCTCCAGGAAAGGACAATCTAACCGTTAAAATTTTAAAAGCTGGTGGTCAAACTTATATAACATTCTGGCAAAATTGTATTAAAAATGCCTCAGAGAACAGAGGATACACAACCTATGGAAAAATGCTGAAGTAATTATTCTCTATAAGAAAGGAGCACAGAAATATTAAAAAAACTACAGCCTAATAAGTCAGTAAAGTACAAAGCTTTCACTAAGATAATATCTAAAAGAATATTAAGAACACTGAATGACGTACAACCAAGATAGCAAGCAGGATTTAGAAGTGTATTCAGTAAAATGGGTCACATCCAGTTTGTCCTACAAGCCATAGAAAGGCAAAATGAATGCACCATGCCACTGTGCCTGGCTTTTATTGACTATGAAAAGGCATTTGACTCAATATCAATGCAAGCCATACTGGATGCATTGTTTAACCAGGGGATAGACAGAGCTTATGTGAACCTACTGGCCTATGTATTATGAAGCTACATGTAGAGTTCACTGGATGATCTTGAAGTTAAAATCAATGTAGAATGGAGTGTATGGCAGGTTGACTCACTGATATTGCCAGTTCTTTTCTCAGCCTGCCTTGAAGAGGTATTCCGTAATTTGTATTGGGAGCAGGAAGCAATAAAAGTCAATGGATTATACTAAAGCCATCTTAGATTTGCAGATGATATCGTTCTCCTGTCACAAGACCTAGATGAGCTAAAAAAACAAATACAAGAGCTGCAAAGCGGGATAAATCTTTGGCGGGAAGTTAGACGGCGTGTTAAGTGTGGCTTTAAAATATTAAATTTGGCAGGTTTAACATAGTGTTTAAGAACAAGCTCCCACCTTACTTGAAGAGAGAAGTTTTTGATCAGTGCGTGCTGCCTGTTTTGACATTTGGAAGTGAAACATGGACACTCATAATAATAGGTTCAAAAAATTCGGGTAGCATAGAGGGAAATGAAAAGGTGTATGCTTGGAATTATAAAGTGGGACAGATAAACCTTCACATGGATCAGAAAACAAATGAAAGTAGTGACATCATGGAAGGGTGAAGAAATTGAAATGGAGATGGGCAGGCCATATAGCGAGACGATGTGACTTCAGATGGACCAAAGTATTCCTGGGATGGATATAGCTGATCATAAATATCTATGAAGAAGAGCGAAAACACCATGAACGGATGATATCATCAAGTATATTGGACTCAAATGGCAGAGAAGAGCTCAAGACCGCGCGAGCTGAAAGCATGCTAGGTTGGCCTTCACCCTACAGTGGATCGACAATGGCTGAATGATAATGATGATCATGGTATAATATCGAAACGATAATACGGGAAGCAATTACGGAAAGCAATATTACGGGAAACATTATGGCCCGCTTTGAGTAATCGATATAAATGGTTTGTTGTATAACTTGGATGTGATCCATTGTACTGAATCCTGCTGGCTCGCTTGGTTATGCATCTATCAGTTTTTTTAATATTATTCAAAATTTAATTTTGATGAAAATTTTGTAGATTACCGATAAAAGGATTATTACATGGTAGTCCTTTAAATTCTTCTTATGCACTCTTTTTCTATAAGAGAGGCATTTCTGCATTTATCCATAACTTTGCTTTAGTTCTGATGTTCATATAGCTGTGTACGCGCCCTTCACACTGCAAACTTCTTTTTATTTCTCAACTTTAGTTTAGCCTTCTTTCTAATACGTTTTCTTAATATTTTACAAAGCTCAGCGTACTCGACTCTGCCAACAAAACTTCCTGCATTCGTCACTGTTTATCATTTTTTCATTAAATCTATGGTCACACTGGATATTTTTGTCGTTTCAATCAGTACATTGTTAGTGATTTGTTCATACTGATCGGTTATTTGAATCTCCTCTGGGTCTTATAACACATCAAAACGGAACTTCAAAGTAATTCCAAAACGCTGCTCTTCTCCAGCATTTTCCCCGAATCCACTTTCCCCTTCGTTGACCCTACCAATTCCCTCACGCTTTCTTAATAGTTGACGAAATAATTTGACGAATAATTTCTTAATAATGACGAAAACATCGCTCAGTTGAGCCATTATATACACCATAAAATTCACGAAGTGCTCTATAAGTTTAGCACACAGAAGACTGAATTTGATAATAAATTTTGTCAAGTTACAAGCAGTTGATCCAATGTAAAACATTTCATGATGATTTGCAATACTATATATGTATATATATATATATATATATATATATATATATATATATATATATATATATATATATATATATATATATATATATATATATATATATGGAACTTTTTGACTTCTGTTAGGTTCAGGATTTTTAACACTGTTTTCTTTGTAAAATAGGTGCTATACGCCATTTTTAAAATATAAATGGAGCATAACTCTAAATGTTCAAGCTGCATGAGGATATTGGCCTATAAAGAAAATTGCAAGAATATTTGCTGAACTCTTACATTGTTTATAAAGGTAAAATCAAATGTATTGGTCTAAAATGTGGTTTCCAAGAAGTCAAGGTCAAGCGCAAGGAGAAAATTTGTCATTCAAGTCTTAAAGGCAGATTTTTCAAGTACTTAATTATGCCAATAGTATTAATTTTGTAGTTCCTTTACATTCCCCAAATTACATCGTGAATATTACTTGTTTTTAAATAATATAATAATATATGGCAACTTTTAATTACACTTTTTAAAGAACGGAATCAAGAAATTGAGGAGAATGCTTCCTTTTATATAAAAGTTGTGTGTCATTCCAACTGTCATAGATCCAGGCATTATAATAGTGAATCAACTAGAAAAAGAGGAATAACAAGCCAAGGAACCAACACAATTGATTCATTCAGCACATCCTCAACGGTGAACTTTTTAATTATTAATAATAAAATTACCTAATCTAAAGAATTTGCATAAAGTTGAAAACTAGCAAACTCTAAAAGGTTTTAATACATTAAAATAATAGCCGTTTCAGCTTTATTTTTTATTTTAGGATAGGCATTATATACATTATTTATTTTTCAGATATACTTATGGATTATATTGTTTAATACAATGATACAATAAAAGGCCAATGTAAATAGTATGTTTGCATTATTTTGAAAATAGTGAAAATTGAACCACCAATTATATTAATCAATAAACGTGTAGCAACCAACATATATATCATTCATCAGCGGTTTTCTTAAAATATAAGAATACATGTACTAAACTCATGTACATATAGTTTACTGCCCTGTTCTCCAGTAATGTGAATTTAAATTCTCCAATAAGCATAAAATTCCCCATTCCATTTGGTTCAATTCCCCATGTGAACTCTGCTATATATGATGCTAAGAAATTCATGTTTGGCTTCTTCTTTTTCTATTTCCCCACTTCACAGAGCCCCACATTCTTATTCTAGGATAAAATTAAATAGAAAAACTGTTAAATTAATTTTGTGCATCAGAATCACCGCTAAAGTCAGTATCTTCTTCATCATTAATGGTAATAATTAAGGGTGTCACTTCTGTATATTTTGTTTTTTTTTGTACTAATCTAGTATGATTCTATTTGTATGGTCTATACACTTCTTCCATTTTTCTGGAGTAAATTGGTTTAAGGCCTCTTGCCACAAAGCTAAAATATTGTTATCAGTATGCCCATCCCTTCCAATATGTTTGTCATAATATTGTTTTGTATTGGCCCATATTAACTCTATGGCGTTAAATTAGCACTGGTAATCGAATTTCCTCATCTACTGTATACCTTCTTTCAGTTCTATACTTTTTTGCAATTTGTAATAACCTAACAAAGTTAGAAAACTTTGTTAGGTTCCTTTGAAAATCGATATTATTTGTTTCCAACCATTACAGAAGTGTCTTGTTAAGATTTTCTAGGATTTCCTTTTGAAAATATCCAAGTTTCATCTAGAAAAACGACTTTATAAATTCTCAAAACTTTTGTATGTTGTGTAGCAATAGTGGCTTTTTCAATCAAATATCTGTTATCCTTTTTGTATTTGAAACCAATATTAACTTGACTTGATAGTGTGATGTGCTTTTCTAAAAGAGGAAAAATAATAAATACATAATAATACTAATAATTTAAATAAAAGCTCCTTAAAATAATGTTATTAATTTTGTAAATACTTATTCTCACAATACATGCAATAAATAACAGTTCTATCAGACAAATCAAATGTTTTTGCTTTTTTTTACCGTGTTTTTTGTGGAGATTTTACTACATTATTTTAGAGTAAAAGCTTTCGGATTGGTCACAGTACTCATGAATATATCTAATGCTTGAGATACATGTTGCATCAAATAAAAAAAAACAAATAAAACACATGTCCTAATATATAATAATAAAATATTTAAACAGTAAGAACTGCAAGCTACCACTAACAAATTAAAAATGCTATCAGGCCCAATCCACATAATAAAATTACAAGAATTTCTTTGATACATTTTAACCCATATTCCTAGTATAACTTGCAATTTTAACATTTTATTTCGATTTCTGTAGTGGTTACTTTATAGTTCCCTGAATTGCTGATACCGGTATTAGGGGACCCCAATTATATTTCTCTATTTCAAAATAGTTCAACAAATTAATCAATAGCTGTTGAGACTGAGAACTGAGTGGTTTGGCTTTCATGGCGATAAAATTATAAACTATACAATATATAATGAAAAATCCTTATTTTATCACTAACAAACTAAACAAGCGACTTGTGGCAGTCAGTGTCTGCTTGATCAATTGTAGTGTTTTGAGGTCGAGTCCTTGTTCTTCGAGGATGTTGAACAAAGATTTTCGGTCGATGCAGTCGTATGCTTTCTTGAAATCCACGAACGTGCAGATGATTGGGACGTTCCTGATAGCTTTGTAGTTCAGTATAGTTTTTAGGTTAAAAGCTGTTATAAAGCTGAAAACAATTTTGCTTCATACATAATCTTGTTAAGGACATGTACTCGAGTACATGTCCTTAACTCGAGTTTAACCCGAGTAACTCCTCAGGTACTTCAAGGTATGTGGAATCGGAACAACGGACACTCGGAAACAATAAACAAACAAACAATGATACGTTAAAGAAAACCAAGACCTCACCTTCATGTAGATGTGTGTTCTTAACTTTTTCTATGAGTTTATCACAGAACAGGAAGGCAGTTGGTTTGGTAGATTTTCAAATTCCCTTGTTAACCAAGTTGTATGTTAGATAATCAATGGCTGATACAGTAGGTCTCATTTTCCTGGTTTATTAATTTTTGGTAGAGCATACAATCTTGGCACTTTTGCATGAGAAACATGTGGTTTGTTTTTCAGAGAAGGAGTAATAAGGCTTTTGCAAAATTTCAATGTATTTCTGCCTTCGTTAACCATTTTTGACAATGGATTCCTAGGTAATCGTTTATATGGACCGTCTTGAATTATTTTTTTAACGTGTTCAAAGTAATCAGATTTGTCCATTACTACAACCTTATTTCCTTTATCAGCTATTAAATATAAACAATCCTTCTCTTCTCTTAAATTTATAATATCTATACTGTGTTGTTCGATTGTATTGTGATGTTCGATTGCATATTGGGAAAAACAAGATTTCTCATTTCTCCCATATGTACTGTGGTCATATCTCCCATATCCCATGTGTTCTTTAAATCTCGTTAATATGAATCTTTTTGTTTACCCAATATATTATAATTAGTAAAGAAAATTGATGACACATGCATTTGAAGAAAAATGCCCACGGAATAAAGAAACGAACACCTTGCTTTATAAGCATTTTCCGAAATATTGCACCGTTTAACTTAATAACTAACAACATACAACATACAACTAACATTATAAGAAATTTTATGATACATACAGGTATATATATATATATATATATATATATATATATATATATATATATATATATATATATATATATATATAACACTGCCTATATTAATGATTTCCGCGCTGCTCGGCCCGCTAAATGCTCATAATGGATATAAAAGTTATATTCAGCTGACTCACGAATTATTTTGCAAAAACGTGAAAGAACTATTCTTGTGATAGGTAGGTTGGCAAGGACATTTATGTGTGTATTTAAGACTTACCTGGTACCTTTGTTTACTCAAATTCTGGAGATAAAAAAAACATTTCCTTATCAGACCATTAAATATTTAGTGGAACTGAATAATGAGTATTTACTATTTTCAAATAACCTTTTCTGTGTCTCTGACCACGGTACCAGGAATTGGTCAATAAAACAAAAAATGTTTATTATTTATCCAAATTTACTGTATGGCCTTCAAAGTCCCCTTACCTTCCAGAATATTACTTTTATGCCAACTAATAATCCAATTGTCAAAACATTTTTTAAACGCATTTTCCGGAATCGATTTCAGTTCTCGCCGCGAATTCTCATTTATATCTCCTATCGACTGAAAAGGGGTGCCTCAAAGTGGTAATTTGAGTTTTAGAAAGAGAAAGAAGTCGGCCGGAGCCATATCAGGTGAATACGGTGGTTGTTCGATGGTGTGTGTTGGGCAGAAATTCGTTCACAATGATAGCCTTATCAGACGGGGCATTGTCGTGATGTAAAATCCAAAAGTTTTCTTTTTACAAATCTGGCCTTTTTCGACGATATTGCTTTCTCAAACGCCGCATAACGCTCAGATATTCTTTATTTTCCGTCTGATATTCTGACAAGAATTCCGAGTGCACAACACCGTGATAATCAAAGAAAACAGTCAACATCACCTTAACTTTTGATCAAAAGTCGATCGACTTTGATGTAGTTTTTTCGGTTTCGGTTCAGTTGGATGGCGCTATTCCGAAGCTTGTTAACTGATTTGTATGTCAAAGTCGTATACCATGCCTTATCACCAATTATAATGCGTTTTATAAATGTAGGGTCGGAATTGACTCGTTCTAGCTTGTCTTCGGCGACCTTTACGCGATTGGGTTTCTGAAGAAAATTTAGGTCTTTCGACACTAGTCGAGTGGCAGCGCATTTCATGCCCAAATAATCGCTTAAAATGGTACGAATTGATTCGTGAGACACAGACAAATCATCGGCTATTTTTCTCAAACTTAAATGACGATTTTCAGTCACCATTTCATTTATTTTAGCAATGTTAACTTCAGTTGAAGACGTTGATGGCCGACCAGAGCGAAGCAAATCTTCCACCACATCTCAACTGCTTTTGAATGCACTGTATCACTCATATGCACGTGTTTTTGATAAAGTCGATTCACCGTAAGCCTTCTGCAGACATTTTCAGAGACTCGGTACACGAAATTCCATTTGCAATGCAAAATTTAAGACAGATTCTTTGATATTTGTATCCATTGAAAAATTGCAAAACACACTTGTGATGAACTGACAAAATCGAGCATCGTAAACAAACTAAATGACAGATAACGTTCAAACTCCGCGTCAGTATAGAGGACAATTGTGCCAACTTAGCGATAAAAATAATTTTGACAATACCTTTAAGCAGGCTTTTCAAATGATCAATTTCCGGTACTGTTTTGACTCTGTACATTGAAATAAGTTTTGGCAGCCTATATGCTGAGTTAGTCAATTGTAAATTATTTTAACAATTTTCATGAGTTTATTTGTAGTTTATTAAAATACTAATTGTTATCATTGTTTTTCGATTAAGTTAAGTTCCGACTCTAGTTGAAGGAACTTTTTTCTTTTAAATTACGAAAGTTAACCCTTACACCGTGTATATATATATACATATATATTACACTTACATATATATATACATATATATATATGTAAGTGTAAATATTTTATTATCTGCCACGCCCAAACGAAGAGAATAGAACACCAAAAATAACGCGCAAGAATTCACGATAAAACCATTTATCTCCCAAAAATCAGCTTAGTCAGGTTAGGAGCCACCCACATGACAGTGGTACGGAGAGCAAGGTGATCCGTAGGCCGCGAAGGTGAAGCTATTCTCCGTCGATCGTCAACCGATTGTTAGCACTTTGGTGTCTCTGTAGAGAACAGGATCGAAAGTGATCGATAACACATTGAATCAAGTCACACGTGCCTGCTCGGTACTACTCTGTAAATGAAACTCGACCATCTCGAAGGTGACTTGTATAGGTTTGTGGTTTTGTTTTGATTTTGGTGGTTGTTTTGTGGTGGTAGTGTAGAACGTCGCTTTCGTTATCGGCTGACGCGTATAATATTTTGACCGTAAGTATAAAATGTTTTTATAAATAACATATATTTAACCTGGTGGTAAATTTAAATATATTTAAAGGATAAGAAATATAAGCATCGTATTAAAAGTTCCCTATAAAACCGTATTAATAAACAATAAATTGGAATATAAATGTCACGTATATATGATGTCATTTTTATAGTTTCTTATTATAGAACGTATGCAAGTTATAATATTTTTACAATTTGCACAATTTAATATGAGACGGAACAACTCTGTGAAGTTGTTCACAATAATCTATTTAGTTTTTAGACATATATATATATATATATATATATATATATATATATATATATATATATATATATATATATATATATATATATATATTATAAATATATTGAGATTTACTTTGTAGGACAATTTGCTTAATGTAAGTGATATCTTTATAAGTATATTTTGACTTATTATCTTCTTTTTTCTGTGTCAATATATAAGGTGAGACTGGAAAAAAATAATATGATTTTATATATGAATTAAGAAATTAACCTAACACGTTAAAATGTATCAAGTGTTGAAATATAGTTAATAGAATTTTACAAGTTAGTTTGATTTTTTTTTTTAGTTTGAAACAAGAATTTTGCCTCATAAATATTTTTTATTGTTCTATTTGGGTTAAAAAAAATCGTTTTACTTGAGGAAAATAAGAATTAAGAAATAAATCTTTGTTGATGGTCACACTATGTGGTTTTTATTTTTTTGCAAATTTTAAGGAACGAAAATATTGTTAATTATACATTATTACAAAACTTACCTCTGTAAAAAAAACATTTTTTTCGCTTACACTATATGTTTGTATTCTAACATAGTTGTAAAGATTGTTTAGTTATTACTAAAACAAATAATTACACACATCAAAATAGTCTTAGGGTAAACTATATAAAGATCTTTAAAATATCGTTTGCTAAATATGATAAAACATCATTAAACATAAGCACAACTGTGTCAAGAAGTTAATCAAAGTGATTAGGTGTTTAGTGGTAAATCTCTTCAAATTTACTTCTACGAGCCTTAAAAGTGGTATCCCTAACAAGTCCCTCAAATGTTCGATAAAATTGAGATGTGGTGATAGCGCAAGCCATAGCAAAATCCCAACTTCGTGATTTTCGAGATATGTACGTACCACCCTAACCGTCTGAGGACGCACATTGTTGTAAAATTGTTGCAAAAATTGTAAACTAATACGTTGTACAAATGGTTCCACTAGGATATCGCCATAGTTAGTTGCATTACAAAAGTAAACGGGGTCAGTTCTTCCACCAATGCTGATACCACCCTAAATCATTACATGCTGCTGAGTTTCCATGATTTTCTCCACACTCTTGTTCTACGTGTATCTGGAGCCAATCCAACTCAAGACTCACCACAGAACAAAACAGAGGCGTAGTCGTGTCTACGCCAGTTTGTGTGTTCTTCATCCCACTGAACTCTATCGAGGCGATTTCTTCTGGATAACACTGGCACTATCATAAGTCTGGCCTTATGGAAACTACTTCTAATGGTTTGGATACTAAGTGCCACTTGATGTGTGGTAAGCAGCCGATTTGCTAATCTATAGTCTCTAGTCGATAAAAATGGTATTGGAACTGATTAGTGCTTCTTGTACGGTCTGCATGTAGTTCGGCCATGTCATCTGTTACTTGAAACTTGAGCCATACACGCTTAATTATAATTTTTTTTTCATATTAACTACAAATCATAATGAACTAACTTAAACTATAGGAAAAATCCATCAATTAAATTGAATGAAATCACCAAGAAGAAGTTATAAATTTCTTGGTATTATACAAAAATAATTAATTTTAAGCTTTTACTACGAAATGATACATAATTGATGATACATATACTAACGATACATTTTAAAGACACATTAAGTGAATGATATTTATAAAAAAATAGTTAAAATGGTGTTTACCGAGAGTCTATTTGTATTTCATTGGTTAATGAATCCATAATCTTGAATAATGAATCTCGATGTGATAATACTTGTTGAAGACAATATAACCCAAAAAAGGCTTATATTTCATTTACATTTTTGACAATTTTCTTAATAATGCCACGGGTTAATATTAAACATTTTTTTAAATCAAAATATGTACATATATGAAGTTAAATGTTATAAGAAAAGATAAAAATTTGACTGAGATAGCCGATACTTGGTGGAAATTCATTTTAAATAAATAAGCAAATACTAATATCTAAAATTTCCACTATATTTAAAATTGCATGTATAACAATTGTTTCGATGCATAATATGTATCAAAATAATTGTTACAGAAATATTTTCAAATACGAACGATATTAAACTGTAGGATAGTTCGTATTTGAAAAAGACACTGTGTATCGAAGCAAGTGTTATACATACAATTTTAAATATAGGGGAAATTTTAGATATTAATCTTTATTTATTTAGGAAATATATAGTTTTTTACAATGTAATTTTTTTGGATAATGTTTTTAATAGTGTCACCAGAAATATCAAAAATGTTCATCAATTAAATCAAAATGTTTTCAAAGTAAAGGGTTGTCCAATAATAGAGTAAGACCTTTAAAATGAGAAACAATGATAACTACAAGTAATAATCCGATAATTTGTATTTTATCTCGAAGTTCAAATATTGGTATTATGTTCTGAAAATAATGTCGTTCAAATGTCCTCCTTGGCTTCGCCTGGTGAAATTTTTACTAGATTCATTTTGGGAAAAAATATTCTTTTATGGTGAATTCCACTTTTGGCTTAATGAGTTTGTGAACGAACACAAACTGTAGAATTTGGGTCGAAA
Source organism: Cosmopolites sordidus (assembly GCA_031761425.1). Lineage (NCBI taxonomy): Eukaryota > Metazoa > Arthropoda > Insecta > Coleoptera > Curculionidae > Cosmopolites > Cosmopolites sordidus. Next base: position 145,196 of record JARFXV010000482.1, on the reverse strand, counting down.
GTTCTGAAATATTTTCAGGATGAAAAGTTACCTCTTCGTCCTCAGAAAGTCACTATTTGGTGGAGTTTTTCGGCTGAATAAACGATAGAACCTTTGAACCATTTTTTTTTTGAAAACGATAATGGAAATCGTATTTCTGTTAATGACGAAGAATATATTTGGCCTAAACTGAGAAGTATCGTTATAATCAATATTTTCTCTCGATATGATGGTGCAATTTGTCATATTTGTCGTCAGGCAATCAATTTATTGCAAGAAAGATCTCCTAGATGCATTATTTCGCGAAATGATAATGTTAATTGGCCACCAAGACCATGTGATTTCACATCTTCGGATTATTTTTTTCTTGGGTTATACTAAATCTCTGGTTTACTGAAGAAACAGAATATATAAAATAACACCATAATAGCAGATAAACAGAATAAATATAATATATAATTCAGGATACCATTGAAAATATACGACGCGATGAGTGTGAGAGTGATCCAAAATTGGATACACAGAATGCATTCCACCTGACGAAGTCAAGGGGGACATTTAAACAACATTTTTAAAATATGCCATTACAAACACAAACAATGTCATTATTTGTATTTGATAAAAATTAAATTACCGGATTATCACTTTAAAGTTCTGACAATTGACAAGTTTTTATTTAACAACCCTTTCTATTATATTGAATTAATGCACTTAAATATTCATAGAAAATATATCGTCTTCTTTAATGTGTTAATTCTTTTGTTGTAATGCTTGTCAATTAAATCAAAATGCTTACAAAGTATGTTATATTGAACTAATGCTCTTAAGTAATTTAAGAACATATATTGTTTTTAATATTGTGATGTCGCGAGTAATATAAAAAAAAGTCGTGAGTTAAATAAAAATGTCTGTATAGCATATTTACTGAACTAATGCACTAAAATATTATAAGAAAATATGTCGTTGTTTTTTTATAATTTAATTGACCTTATTCGACCAATAATATTTACTAAGGCTGCATTTCATTCAGATAAAAATATGCAATCAAAAACAGTTGGTCGTCTCAATTTAGAGCCTAATTGTTAGCTTCGTTATAATTCATGTATGTTGATGTACATGTTCACGTCGTTCTCATTGATTTATAGTAACCAAGGTCAAGAGGATTCGAGGTAGCAGATTTGAAATATTAAAACACTTTACTACTCTAGCATTAATAATCTTTATCGAACATACCTCGATAATATTTCCATTTTAAGCGTAATTTTCCATGTTCCATTGTTTTCTTTATTGTTGAATTGTATGTATAATAAATTTATTGTATTTTCACAATATCATCTAGAAATGTAATACTAAAATGATTATCTAACTAAAGGGTTTAGGATCGGCGGTTGCTTGTAAATTCCATTACTATAAGATCAATATAATATGCATAATTCAATTTAATAACAAATAAACAATAATTCAAAGAGCAAGTGAGGTGAGTAGTGATCTACGAAAGATTCTGTTAACGTATGGTGTTATAACGCAATTCTTTAAAATTATGCAAGCATGCTTTTTACAAACGTATTTTAGAAAACAGATTAAGATGCTTGAAGTTTGAAGATAAAAAGATTGATCTTTTGTCATTTTGTACAATAAGCAAGAATAAATCATTACTATACATAAACTAAATAAAACATAAATATAAGGTAAATCAGAAATAGTAGAGTAGGAAAGTACATAGTTGAAATTTGAGATATTCTTAATTTTGAAAATAAACCAAATCCCTCAAGAGTCAGTACATTTTATAAAACAGATAATACTAAAAGTAACAATAAAATTAAGATAATTTATTTTATATATATATTTCGACATTTATGTATTGTTTTTTCTTTCTAAAATAGCAATAAACCTAGTTTTCATAGGCATTTCTCCGAAGCACATATAGAAATCCCATGATATTCTGATTTTATGTGATATTTCATCATTTTAAAAGACTGCTTTAAATTAATTTTTTAAATGTGTTCTAATAAATACAAATCAAGTATTTAATTACATCGTATTTTTAATGAACTGTGATGAATTGATTTGAAATATGTAATACAAAAATATATTTATCTGCTTGGCAATTATGTAGAGTATAGAAAGAAATGTATATTATCATACCAGTGAAATATATAAATCGCTAAATTGCGCAGTTTCAATCTACTCAATAAGCTGAATTGTTGTTTGCTTATATCCTCAATTATATATATATATTCTTGCCAGTTCTGTGCTGGTTGTTTATCAAGCTTTTCGGTTAGGGCTGGATTTATTTTTGTTGGGTCAAACTTTGGTATTAGCAGCCTCTTTTGAATAAGTTTTCGAGGTTTAAGCTAAGTTTGATTCTAGTCAAGTAGTGATCCGTGTCTATATTTGCTCCTTTCCTGATTTGAACATTCAAAATCTCTTTATAATTGGGGTACGAAATGGCAACATGGTCAATTTGAAATTCACCCATGTACGTGTTTGGGCACCTCCAAGTCTTTTGTTTTGTTATTTTCTTCTTAAAATGGGTTAACTTTATTTTTAGATTAAACTGCGACCATAGTTCAACCAATCTTCTACCATTATGGTTAGTCCATTTATGAGCGGGAAAACTGCTGACAGTTTTCCTGTACTTTTTTTCTTTCCCTAGTTGGGCGTTGAAATCACCCAATAGGATTTTTACATGGTAGAGATAGTCTTTTCCAGAATTTCCCAGGACTTATTTACTTTTTCAGGATTAGATTTATTTTCTTCGTTAACTGGGAGGTGTGCATTGATTAATGTATACTTTTTGTTAGCACACTTCAGGGATAGTATCATAAGTCGATTATTTACTGGCTGGACATTTGTTATAGAACCAAGAATGTTTCTTGAGACAGCGAAAGCAACACCGAGATGTGGTGTATTTTTGAGTATTCTTTTGTCCGTTTTACTTTTAAAAAGTCTATAGTTGCCGAATTCCAAGATGTTATCATTTGTCAATCTGGTTTCTTGCAATGCTAAAATTTGTATTTTTTGCTGATTTAATGTTCGCCCCAATTCGTGCAGTTTTCCTGGACGCAGGAGAGAATTGATATTTACCGTTCCAAAGAAAGTTTTTGTTTTCGGTTTCAGACGTTGGCCAGAGGTCTCCGACTCCCTCTGAAAGATTTTGCGTTTAAGCCCGGACGCCCCAGAATCCGAAAGTCCGGTTGTACCAGCAAAGCTGGCAGAGGATTGTCTACGTCCTGGGGTAATTTTGTAATTACTAGAACGCTTCATCTTGTACTTTGCATATATATATAGAACTTTCATTGTCCTCGATATCCCGCTTTCTATTCAAAATAAGCGTTAGTAGACATTCTGGCTTAATAACTTTGTTGTAATGTCTCAGTTTTGTGTTTTTAGATAGGCATTTTTTGTTGTAAATATTTTGTGTAAGTCTCAATGCCGTTTCTATTTTTTGACATCTACCGTTATTGGCTGCTTTTTCCAACCCATTTTCCATGATTATTTCACCCAAATATTTGAATTGAGAGATTCGTCTGATGTTACCATATTTTGTTTTTAGAAATGGTGTTCTTAGTCTGTTGCAGGTCATGTTTTGTGTCTTTTCAAAGGAAATTTAGAGTCCTACCTTTTCTGCTGTTTCTTTTAGGATTTCAATCTGTTTCTGTGCTGTTAATACATCTTGAGCTAAAATTGCTAGATCATCAGCAAATGCCAGACAATCATTTTGGATGTTGGTTCTCCCCAGTTTAATGGGCTGGTTAATATTCAGGGCCGATTTTTTTTACGCCACTCCTGTATTACTTTTTCTAGAACACCGTTAAATAAGAGTGGCGAGAGTCCATCCCCTTGTCTCACTCCAGTTTTAATTTCGAAGGGTTCTGAGATGTCACCCATGAATTTAACTTTTGACCTTGTGTTAGTTAACGTTGCTTTAATAATTGCCAGCGTTTTCAGATCTTGTCCTTGTTCTTTCAAGATTCGGAATCAAGATTCGCAGTCAATAGAATCATATGCTTTTTTGAAATCCAGAAATGTACAGACGAGATTTTTATTGTACAGTTTTTGAAGTCTTAGAATCAACTTTAGATTCAGGATCTGCTCATGGCAGGATCTGCCCAGTCGAAAACCTGCTTGATATTCACCAATGTTAGGTTCTAACTGTCCCTGTGCTCTGTCTAGTAGACATTGAGATAGAATCTTGTCACAAACTGAGAGAAGAGATATCCCTCTGTAGTTGTTTACATCCGTTCTATCCCCTTTCTTGTGTAGTGGATGGATTAGAGCATCTTTCCAATCTTCCGGAATCCGTTCGGTTCGCCAAACTTCTAGAATTGTGGTTATTTCCTTGATTGTACCTGGGCCAGCGGATTTCAAAATTTCAGCAGTGATTCCATCTTCACCAGAAGCGTTGTTATTTTTAAGTCGCTTGATTTGCCTAATTATTTCATCCTCATTCGGTGGTAATGAATCTGCGTTTGTTTGTTTATGGTTTAGTGTTGGTAATTTGTTTAAGGGCTCAGGACAGTTTAGCAGTTATTCACAATATTTCGCAACTTCTTCGCAATTGTCTTGGTTATTTAGAGCTAATTGTCCGTTTTCCTTTCGGAAGCAAAGACTTTGCGGTTGATAGCCTGTTAATTTAGTTTTAAATGTTTTATAAAAGTTTCGGGTGTTATTTTTTTGGAAATCTTTTTCTATTTCATTAAATTGATTGTTTTCATATTTTCTTTTAGTTTGTCTAATTAGTTTCGATGTTTCTTTTCTTACTTCTACAAAGATGTTATAATTTATTGCTGTTTTTTGACTGTTCCAATCTTTGAATGCTTTACTTCGGCGTAATACTGCTTGGTCGCAAACTTCATCCCACCATGGATGTTTTCTACGTTTTTGTAAAGGAACCAACTTTAAGGCTGTTTTAGTAATTTTTTGTTTCAATTCTTGCCAGTTCTGTGCTGGTTGTTTATCAAGCTCTGCTGTTAGGGTTGGTTTTATTTTCGTAGGGTCGAACTTTGGTATTTGGTATATATATATATATATATATATATATATATATATATATATATATATATATATATATATATAAATATATATATATATATATATATATATATATATATATATATATATATATATATATATATATATATATATATATATATATATATATATATATGTATATATATATATATATGTATATATATATATGTATATATATATATATATATATATATATATATATATATATATATATATATATATATATATATATATATATATATATCGATTTTAGAATAAGGAGTACTTGCTAGTAGAGGAAGAGGGCCCCTGTGATATCTATCGACTCTCCCTACAATGCAAGCATCTTGTGTTTGTGTTTTTTTGTGGTTCTTAATGCCTTCCATTTGTTCAAGCAATCAATGTAGATATATTTGAACAAAACAAAGACATAACCATCATCATAAGCTTATCCATCAAATGAAGCTTATTTTCGTTGAAATGGGGTAGTGAATAAATAAAATTGTCAATTTTGTGTCTCAGAAAATTGTGAATTCCATCAGAGACAACTGCGCATTCCACAAACGTGCAAACTTCCGAGAACGGCGTCAAATATGTTTTCATGAAAATGGCCATCGTTTGAGTATTATTTTCCACATTTAAGCATTGGAAATGGCATGTTACACTGTTAATTTATATGTCAATAAATAGTGTTTATACAGAAAAATAATAATGGAGTCAAGCTTCTATAAAAATGTCCACTTCCCGTTGACCATTTTGAATATTTTTATTTATTTACATATTTTTCCACAATATTTTTTCTTTTGCGGTAATTAAAAAAAATAAAAACTTAATGGGACATGTAAGAAACACTTCTTAACAAACAATGATGATTATACTAAATTTGTTTAAGTGTTTATGGCAGTAATATATTGATATTGATAATATAAGAAGGTGAAGCTGGTTATATTAAATTAAAGTAGATTAAAGAATTGTAATATTCATCATAAGACAAATGTCAATATGATGTCGGAAGAGCAATTTAAGATTGTATTTGTATTAACAAATAGTTATAATAACGCATTAAATTAGTGTCGAAAGGATATATCAAGCATATCACTTTTATGTTTTCATGACACAAAATTATATATGGATATTTGTAAAACTATCGCTATTTTAATGAAAACATAGTAACTCAAATAGTTTCAAATATAATTGAAATACTAATATTTTTAACCCTAACTGATTTAATTTTAGACTTAGTAAAAACAATATCATCGAATGCAGTGTGCATAAATGGTTATTACGTTATATATTGTCCTTTACATTAGTTGGTTAGTTTTTTTTGTAGGAAGACTAATTTCTCTGTACTTATGTTAATATTTTTACGTTAAGAGAGAGTGTTGAGACTAAATCTCAACATGTAGATCGATTGCATTTTTTCTAAACTGTGCATACATTCTGGAATAAATGGATGCGTATTTACCATTACTTTTTCCTTATGGCATATAGAGCATATATAGTAAAGTCCATTAGTTTTAAAAAAAATAACATAAAAATAATCCATTTTAATTTTCATGCTTAAGTACGGAAAATAATGTCAATCAAATGATGGCTATTTTCTGGAATATGCATTGGAAGGTGTTCCTCGAATTGGAAAATTTGCTTCTATTCTTCCGAACATTTCGTCATCTATTTTTTTAATTCGATCATATATAGTGAGCTTCAATTCTACACCATTGTGCGAGGTTTACTTTCATACATACGAATATAGCTCCTAAAATATTCATGAAAGCCAATAGCGTATAATCAGTGGCCCTATGTTGTTGAAACTACATCTTTTTGCTGATTCTTGTTTTCTAAAGTTCTGATTTGATAACCGACCAAATCCTTATACAAAAACATTTAATAGTGTTCTTGCTGATCTCCAGTTCAGAAGCGTGCCTCTTAGCAGAGCGAGTGGGTATTGTAGAATCGCACCACTGTTTACATTCCATAACTTTGTTTTCATTAAAGATCCACCTTTTATTCGAAGTGGAGCTACCCATATAATAATGTTTTAGCTGGTTATTTTACCATGATGGCAGATTTTAAAGTTTTGTCTGAATAGACGTTGTGTTTTAATCACATACTTATCAGTTTTGACAAAGATATCTTAAGGAAACATATGGTGCTATGGAATGCATACCGGCATGATGGACTAAACAGTATCTTTGGCAGAGTTGATAGAGATTTATCGCAGGCCCGCCGGCTAATTCTCTCACACCATAGTAGAGTCTCGTGGAACATCTCACAAAGCATCCGAAGGGTTTTTATCAGAACCAACTTTGTCTATGATCTTGTCCGATGTCCCAATATTTTATGTGTGAAATTAATGGCAAAAAGACCACATGCAAGATATAGAAGTGCCGTTTTCATCAAGCCAAACCTTCAAATAAGCACTACATGCCATACCAAGGAGAATAATATCGAGATCATCACTGTCGAGTATAAGGACTACACAGTGACTTCAGTGTACAAGCACCCAAATGAGAAGTTCAGTTTCAAGGCGCCAGGAAATCTGTACAAACAAAAAAACATCCTTTATCATCGATGACTGACAACAGCCATAAGCCACGTGTGGCAGGAGGATGAAAAGTCCTCCACTTATTCACGACAATAAACTACCTCCATATTTCAACAGCGGAAGATGGCGCCGCGGATATAACTCCGATCTCATTTTCGTGAGTGAGAAAGCAGCCCAGCAGTGTTTCAGTTTGTCCTCCTATCCCGAACACTCCTCACTGACTAATAATGTGTCAAATACTAACAGCTATTCAACCACAAAAAGCACGATTTAGAAAGAGGTACCATTTTAGGAAGGCAAACTAGGACCGATTTGGCATGCTGTTGGATGAGGAAATTCAGACAATAAGCCCACTTCCTAAAGAATACGAGCTCTTTGTGGACACCGTTAATCCATGATCTCGAGCGACCATTCCTAGAGAATGTAGGACACATTACGTAAAAGGACTTACCTCTGCAAGAGCCGCGCTCCTGGATCAGGACTTTTCGAAAGAGATTCCTTTTGCGAAGAAATCCATGCACACGCAAATCTTGTTATTGTCCCGATATCAGATGCAAAAAGGACAGGATGGGTTAAGCTTATGGAGGAAATTGATATGGGTCAGAGTAGCTGTAAGGCGTGGAAACTCCTTAAACGCCTAGCCTAGCCTATCCCTCAACAACTGTAAAATACCTTGTAAAATCTTGTAAAATACCGAAGAACTGGATAAAGTCTCGAGTTATAGATATCCTAAAACAACGCAAAAAAAACGAGCGACTCTAAGATTTATTGGCCTATTTCATTACTACGATAAAATTCTTGAGAGGATGATTCTCCACAGACTTTCGGCTGTAACGGAGCCTCTCCTGATCTCACAACAAGCCAGGTTTAGACCGGGTAAATGCTAGACTTTGTAGGTACTGAAACTAACACAACACATTGAGGATGGATTCGAGGAAAAGTGTATCATTGCAACCGTCTTTAAAGATTTATCGGCGGTCTACGATACAGTTAACCATCGACTGTTATGAAAAGTGAATACACTAAGCAAGGACTACGGCATGACACAAAAATTGGAAACCTCCTTCAAAACAGAATATTCTTTTTAGTTTTCCAAGGACAAAGAAGTAGGTGGCAAACAAAAAAAGAATGGCTTGCCACAAAATAGCTTGCTGGCTCCACTGTTTTTGTCACTCCCGAAAGGCACCTAAAGTTTCATATACGCAGCTGACGGCGCCATCAGTGCCCAAGCAGATGTGACCGTAGAACAGAAATTATCTGAAGCCCTTGACCTACTAGCTGCCTACTATAAGGAGAATCAACTCCAACCTAACCCCTTGAATATTCCAACCTTCCACCGCCTTCCACCGCCTTCCACTGAGAAACAGGCAGGCGACGAGCACATTACGGACAGCCTGGGGAGGTATGCTCCTGGAGCACTGGCCAACCCCAAAACACCTAGGTGTTACTCTCAGTAGAGCTCTTATCTACAGGAAACACTGTTTGAACATCGCGCATAAAGTGGCTGGTAGAAACATCCTACGTAAACTAGAAGACACTACGTGTGGCGCACAATCCATCACAGTAAAAACTACAGATTTGGCATTTTGTTATTTAGACGCCGAATGCGCATGCCCGGTGTGGTACAACTCTACCCACGCTAAACAAGTCGATATACCACTCAACGAATCCCGTCATATCATCACGGGATATCTGGAGCCAATACTGAATGATAAACAATACTGCCTTATCAGCATTACCCCCTAGCATCAAACGCTACGTGGTAGCCATGAAGCAAAAACTGGATCGTCTACGTCTACAAGCCATCCCCTATCCAGACATCAACCTGCTCGTCGTTGACTTAGGTCGAGAAAGAGTTTCCTGCACATAACAGGGAATCTTACCAACACACCGCAACAAACTAGATTAGAAACGCCCATGTCCAACGTGGCAAGATAGAAACGTTCATCTTCCAGGCTGGTTTACCAAGGGAAGAGCAGGGCACACTGAGAAATGGGTGATGTGGAAATCCTTGAATAGACTATTCTCAGAAGTTGCAAGATCCAAAAGCACTCTGAACAGTTATGGGGTTTCAGCTGAATCGGTGCTGCGCGATTGTGGACATGAGCAGACTACTGCCCACCTCATGCAATGGGAGCTATGCCAAAACACCTGCACCGTCAAGGAGATCATGGAGGCTTCACCGTTTGCGTTTGCACTAGATGTGGCAAGCTTCTGGTCCACAACTTGTTAGTACTTTTTATGTTTTGTATCGCTTTGTATGTTATGTCTTATATAATTTTATTATACAAATTTTAACTACGAAATTTGTGCTGTTCATATGATTTCGATGCTTCTAACACGATTAAATAAATAACATTTCATAACATTCATAATAAATATATAACATTATTTGACGGACTATGAAAAACTGATCGATTGTTAGGATTTGTTTTGATTTGATTTATTGCCCTTTCTTCACTCTGCCTGATATTTGCCAATTCGTTCTTCTTTATCATACTGTGTTTGTTAGGTTATTATAAGTTGTGTAAAGTAATGATATGCCGCAATAGTTTTTACTTTTAAGTTCATCTTCTTTCTTATGAATCAGACATGTTAAAAACCTGATAACACTTTTCAAGCATCTACTCACTATTCCAGATATTGACTGGTAATTGATGAATAGCTTGAGCTTCAGTACTTCTGAAGATATATTATCTATGCCTGGAGCTCTACAGCTGGTTATTTCGGAAGTTAAATTGTCTTCCACCACCTCAATGATGGTATTTTTAGAAGTAACTGAGCTGCATTCATTAACAGTGACCTACCGTTTTGGTCTTCTCTAGGGGTGCCATTTAATAGCGTGTCAAAATATATCTTCTATCATTAATATTTTATTATCTGTGTCAATGATCAGTCTCTTCAAGCTCAATGCTTTTTACTACCTTATTATTCTGATTTTTTTTGCCTCTTCCTGTCAGATGCTTTTTATATTATCTTAATTTTTGGTGTCCGTTGCTCCAATTTTTCTCCTATATACTATTATAATTTGGCCCTCTTCTCGGTCTTCCTATTCTTCCCTTTTTACCCCTCGGACTCTTTATATGTCCTTCAATCGGGGAAAGTTTCTATTCGCCACAGCATTTGTGCATTCATTTTTGTATCATTCGTTTCATTTTTTTCCCTTCATTTTGGACCCCAACTGTATCCTTCGTAACTTTCTCTATTACAGATTTTATATTTGCCCATATAACGTCTCCGACTCCGTCTGCCTACTGCTCTGTAAATCTCTGATTTTTCTAGCTCCTGCTACAATGGCACTTCTTCTTGGTACTTTTAAGCCATTATTCTATTTTTTTTTGTTGCCTCTGTCCCTTTGTTTGTGAAACAGCAGCATATGAAATTATTCCCTTTCTTCATGTGTTTTGCCATGTGTTGATGCATGTGCAGAATAACAATCACCTCAACGTCGGTGCTTAAACAATCATGGCACATAAAACAACACGCCATAATTTTTTTAGATGTTTGTCAATGTAATTTTCTATAAAAAATATCAACATTTTTCAATGGTAGTAGGAATGTTTAAATTATTAGACTTATTTATCAGCTTAATTATAGAAACTTTTATAGCAACCTAAGTATTTATATATTTCACACGCAAAATTATAATTAATTTCCGATTTTAACCGACTGATTTTCTCGTCCAACAGTTTAATTACTTTTTAGTTGTAACGATATTTGATTTTTATTTTCTTTTTATAAAGCAATATGAACATTTTTTTACAAATCAAAATTGTTATTTACATTGAATCCTTGCAACATTTATTAATACTGATCGTGCTAACGTAAAACAAAACCATATGCACTGAATTCGCAAATGGTTGCCCTTGATTAACTTATATGAACAATATGAATGACGTCAACATGAATCCAAACATAACTTATTGCAAATATAAGTACATAAGTATAAATTCCTTAATAAAGCTTAAAGTAGTTTATGGATATTTATCATCTAAAAAATACAGTTAAGATGTTTTATGCAGCTTCATATAAAGAGCAGAAACCAAATTAAGTGTTTATATCATGTCTTGATTGATTGTAAATAACGTCAACTATTACGTCACGTCGACTTATTACGGTGAGTTCTATAGCACTGTGAGTAGTTGCAACCCTGGTGGAAGTTATGAATTAATTTACTTTTCTAAGTAGCAAAATGGATGAAAACAACCGGAAAAATCATAAATATTAGTTTATAGGGTAAGAAAACTACTCACTCTCAATAAAACTCTGATTCGGCTAGTAGCTACTTATGGCTACGATACATCACAAAGAAAACTCAAAAAATGTTATGAATGATAATGGAAATTGAGGGATCAGGTATAACTTTGAACTTTAGCAAGTATATAAAGATCTGGATATTGTAGAATATATGACGGATCAACTTCTCAGATGAGCGGAACATGTGGCGAGAAGGGTGATATATGTTACGAAGGGGAATCATGGAGCGGTGAATAACAGGTAACAGAAAGAGAGGTAGGCCAAATACACAATGGCAGCATAATGAAACAAGAAATGTTGAAGAACTAGTATGGTACCAATATGTTTCAATTTTCAATATTTAAACGAATTTAAGCATGTTTAGTCTGTTTGATTACTGATTAAGCTATTAAACAGAATTATCTCAGGAATTTATAAGGAAACTGAAACAAGATTCTAATATACCAGTTATTATTACATTAAAGCAGTGGTCTCCAAACTTTCCAGCCTTAGGGCCATACTGATTACTCCAGTAAGTTCCAAGGGCCAAAACCATTTTAATTTTCCAGCCATATACGCTTGCTAAATTCGCTAGTCGCGGGCCGGATTTAGCTCGCGGGCCGTAGTTTGGAGACCCCTGAATTATAGTATTGTTACTTAAGAGTACATTTTTGTAATAACAAGACAATATCGACAATACCATAAGAGTACATTGTTCCTTTAAAATTTAAAGGAAATCTTACTCAATAAACAATATTATTAAAAGCAAAATGTCATAAATTATATTAATATGATAAACCGCATTTATAAAAAATAGTGTTATTCATAATATAATAAGATATATTGAAGATAATAAAAATGACGGTACAATATAATGTAAGAGCCACATTAGCTGTGGTGTCTAAGGCGTTACGTTATGGCAGTTAATGTGAATCAGGTTCGAATCCCTGCCTTGGCAAAAATGTTTTTCTAAAATTCTTGTGAATGTTTCTAGGTAAGAATGTAAAATCTGACAAGGAATCACCCCTCAGTCACGCCAGTTCGAGGCTGGGTAAGGCCGGATGCCTTCTGAGAGGTTTTCTACGTTGGTCACTCGCCAGTCGGTAGGTTTTTCGAAAGACTTACTTTCGATTAAGCACAAAACCAAGGGTTGATAGCCCGAGGGGAGTGCTGACCGGGGTTTTCGGTAGCTGATGACCGTGGTTCGGAACCCACGTTAAGCTGTAGGTCCAGTCGCTAAATAGCCTTCTCAGTTGCTGATGCGCCTCTAACCCCAAAACTTTACTTTTAATATAATGTAAAATGTATAATTATAACGAATAAGCAACATAGTATTGTATGATATTATTCGTGAATAAGGAGTTTAGAATATTCTCCTAAGCTTAGAATATAAATTAGAAGGTATACCATCATTATATCCTGAGCTACTCATGTATAAAAACCGGTAGCTTAATAGTAAGATAAGGATACAACAAATGTTGTTATTGAACAAGCAATAATTTTAAAATGAATATTAATTGCTATATTCATTTTAATTCTACTATATTACAATTTTACTTTGCAATAAACAATACTCCCCAACCGATAAAATTGTTTGCAGCCAATATCAAATCTTCTGCAGTAAAACTGCGGTGAATATTAAAATATTAGAATCTGAATTTTATTTTACTTTTATACAAGATTGATTTTTTAACAACTTTAACAATACAATAATGACAGTCCACGGCAATTAAAGGAAAAAATGTTATCATAAGTACACTGTTCTCAATGAGTTAAAAATAATAAACAATCACTTGTTACTTCATAAGAGTGACGCACATTTGCCATATTTGCAGTGCTATAATATTGATTTGACGGATATGAATCACAACATACCAGAACATATTGTACAAGATGTTTCATCATATAACATGCTTAAATAAAAGGTCTTGCAAATTGAACTTTTTTCTAAATTCTTGAATTAAACACAGAATTTGCGTTGAGTTTAAATTTTTTTTTATTGATAATTGAAACACAGTGTTTGACATTTAAACACGAAAGACGATATCTGTCAAATAACCACCTCTTGCAGCTTTACGGACACTTTTAAATGGTATTTTGGCTTAACCGTGGCTCTATCTCACCAATGACTCGAATAATTTCATTACTTAATTTAGGAATCGATTGTGGGTTGTTCTTATAGACCTAACCCCAAACCTTTGGGTAAACCCAAAGAAAATAGTCTAACGGTGTCAAATCACCTGATCTTGGTGGCCAATTAACATTATCGTTTCTTGTAATAAATCGTCCAGCAATTTTTTTCTCCTAATAAATCAATTATTTCATTAGCCGAGTGAGGGGAAGCACCATACTGTTGGAACCACATATCATTCATATCAATATTATTCAATTAATCCTACAAAAATCTAGTTATGATCCACGATATCGAACACCATTCACAGTTACAGCTTCAGCAGTCGCATTCTGAAATAAATACGGTCCAATTACACGTCCTGAATATAATGCATGCCAGTGCAAATCAGTGCAAACAGTGACTCGTTTAGAATGTAAAGGTTTCTCATGAATCAATCGTGGATTTTCCACATGCCAAACCCAGCAATTTTGTTTATTAACATAGCCACCAATTTCATAATGTGCTTCATCTGAAAAGATGATTCTTTGAGGGAAGTCATGGGTTTGTTGTTTGGTCCAATTTGTAAATACGCAACGTTTTGAATGATCCAGTGGCTTTAGTTTATCTGTTATTTGAACCTTATATGCACTTCAGAGCTAAATCCTTTTGTATAATAAGCCATGTTGTGGATTTACTGAGTCCAAATTGTTGGGAACATCGAGTAATGAAAATTTTTGGGTCTTCAGCAACACGTTCATGCACCACATCAATATGCTCTTATGAACGACCCCTACGACTATATATTCCTCTTTTATCTTCCACCAAACCTTGAAAGTTTCTTGAAATTTTTTAACAATTCAATTGATAGGATTTTCAGATATACAGTTGGGCAAACTGTAAATAGAAATAACTCAACAATTTAAACGCGTTATTCTATTGTGTATGACTCCATTTTTATAAATGTCATACATCACACTTCTAAAATGAGGCTAGATCTAGGTAAATTCACAATACCATTTATATTTTAATCAAGAATTAAAAAACTGCTCATTTTAAAAGACCTGTTATATATTTCTGAAGTATTGCTTAAATTATTTTTAGAAAACAGATACTAGAAGCATAAAAGAAACAATCTAATAGCAATGTTATAATTAAAACAAATGTACATAAAATACACTATGTGCACACAAATAATATATGTGTGAGAGTGGTGATGTAGCTTTTGATCTCGCCGCGTTTGATCTTTCCTTCCCCAGCGGAGGACTTTTAACTGCAAGAACTGATGCATAATTCGGGATCCGGAGGATGTTGTGTGTTCTGATCATCAGTTGACGGTCAAAATGATTGGGGAAGAATTGAATTTTATTTTTGACCAATAAATTGGGGGTGAAGAAAATTAGCGCAAAAATGATTCCAAAAAACCTTTCTCAAGATTTAAAGGACAACAAGCTTGCAACATATATATGAGGAGCATATGAATGCCCCTCATTTTCTGGAACGTGTCATTATTGGTGACGAGTCTTGGATTTTTTTAATACGACCTGGAAACGGAACGCCACATTCAGAAATAGTAGACTCCTATTTTATCATGGTTTAAAAAAGCCAGAATGAGCAAATCAAATATCAGAAGCATGCTGATTTGCTTTCGTATCGCTCATAAGGAATTTCTTCCAAAAGGCTAAACGGTAAACCAGTATTTTTACCGAAAGTTATCTAAAGAACGTTTTATTCATTTAGTACCAACGCCTAGGTTCTGCATTACAACAATGAGCCTTGCCAGTGATATATATTAACGAGTTTTTAGGACATTGGAGAACATTGAAAAGCTGAAGGTGATTTCAGTACAGTACTCATAAGTTCCAGCACTGCTATAAAGTGTAGTGTACAAAAACCGTCTCAAGCGCTGTGTGGCTTCCCAAGATAACTACTTTGAAGGACACAATGTAGAATTATAATTTTGATTAAATAAAAAATCGCTGTCATGACTTTATTTACATAGCTTGTTTATTCGACTTTTGGGATAAGGCAAGACCAAACAAAATTATTTATAACTGTTATTCATAATTACTGTTAAATACAAACACATTGTAAGCAATTTAGGTTGATTTGTTGTAGATATAATGATGCATGAATATGGTTAGTGAAAGGTACGTTGAGTAGTTGCAAATATGTGGTCCAAATATACCAAATAAAAAGTTAATATACATGTGATATTAGAGAATGTTGTTGTCTCTTTTTGTAACATCGAATGATATTAATGTAATGACGCATGCAGTGAATATTAAAACATTGATTCAGCTCAAACATTATATTCTACGAATTATTTAACAATATCATGCGTCTCAATGCAATAAATAAATTTTATATTCTATATATATTATATTTGGACACATTTTGAATATTAATAATGATACGATTCAAGTTTGAATTTGGCACTGGTGTTCAGTTAAAGGAACGATACCTAAATAGAAACTGAACAAGACCATCCGAATTGCAACTACCCATTTAAATATTTTTTTTTTCTCGGAATGACAACCACAGGATTTATGCTCAGTCAATCGTGATTAAAATTTTTATTACGAATATCGTTCTGAAATTGGGGGTATAAACGGAGATTCAGCGATAATTTGAAGGCAAGAATAAAATTAACCTTCTACTGAATGTTGTTGTAACTTAATGAGATATTGGTCCACGCGTATTTACATTTCATTATGTCGAATTTATATAAAAAATAACTGTAAATTATTACACCCAGATGAATGTAAAACTTATAAACATTCTTAAAGCTTGGCATCATGTTTGTATTATTAGGTACAGACAATACAATTTTCTTTATTGTTGACACATTTTTGCAAAAATATTTATTGGCAATTTTATGGCGTCATTTATTCTAAATGTTTTTGTCATATGTTTTTGTGAAATTAATGCCTTAGTATTGGACGCAGTCCAAAGAAGTCAAAACTCCTTATAAATACTATATATATATATATATACAAGGTATTTATAATTTATTACATATTTTTAATACCAGTCAATAATAATAAATCACACATATTTATCTACATAGCTGAATATAAGAATTCCACTTTATTCTTTTAATATCCAAGATTAGCGGTCGAGCGATCTTCTTTGGTTCAAGAGACCTATTCTATGAGATGACGCGACTCTTGGCACTCCAAATGGCCAGGAGAAGGGATGTATCTGTTTCTAGATCTCAGTCCTTGATACTTATGAACTAGTTGTCTCCATTGGGTTTTATTGAAGGAACTCACGCTCCATTGATGACAAACATTAACACTTTTAATTTTTCATGGAGGGCATCCGTGTAAGGAAGTTTCTGATCTCCTTGCCTACGTTCACCTCAGGTTAGTTCACGATATAAAATACACTTTTCTAAGTGATGATCAACCGGGTCCGGGATCAACTTCTTCATCTGACATTTTATGGTACACATATTTAATATCGATTTTAATTTATTTTTATTGCCTTTTCCACTTCTATTTTACTTATTTTGAATTCATTTACAGTTAAACACTAGAAAAATTTTAACATTTAGAATTGCCTGCAATAATACACCTAAATACTCTAGATCATGAGTTGTAATAGAAACTAGAAAAGGATTTCAAGATTTAAGGTTAGAGACACCATCATAATTAGTGACTAGCAACTGTAAGATTTCTTGGAAACTACACTTACAGTTTAACGCGGATTTTAGTCAATAGCTATTGTTTGTAGTATCTCCAGATACCATAAACCTGCAGTTTTTAGGTCCTCTGTCAAACCAGACTGTCAAATGAAAAACAAGATGATCTTTCAAAAGATCTGTTTCCAAGCTTACCTAAATTTGGACCTAGCATTATTGAGGAACAATTCCGTATTGAATTTTACACTCTTGCATCGGTGGTTTTCTTGGATCACTCCCATTGCCAACAACCACTATCGCTTTAGTTACACAAAAACATCTTGTAATATTGGAAATGGTAACGCAAGGTGGTTTAAAGGGGACAAACATTTGGAATGGAAAGTACTCCGCTGGCAGTGGAGGCGCTCTGGCTCTCTCTCCCTCTACCATAATAATTATAAGTATTTTGTTTGGTATTGTTTTGTCTCAAAAGTCGAATATAAGGGCTGAATAATAAAGTAATTGGGAAAAAGAAAAGGCCACAAGGACTCAAGTCTGGTGAATAAGGAGGCTACGAAGCCACAGTGATGCTATTACTTGCCAAAAACTCGTTAATTGAAATTGCAGGCAAGGTCCATTGTTGCAATGCAGAACTTAGGCGTTGGTACTACATGAATAAAATATTCTTTCGAGAAATTTAGGTAAACATTCTGGTTTACTGTTTGACCTTTCCGTAGCACAAATTCCTTATGGACGACCCAAAAGCAAATTACCATGCTTTTGATATTTGATTTGATCTTCAACAATCCCTGTGAATTGTACCAGAAACCTCTTTCCTTTTCCAGTTTCCAGTTAAGCATTGAAAATGACATGTCAAACTTATCATTATGTTAATACATACTTTTATTTCCCGTGGGCCATCGTATATACATAGAACATTAGTAGAACTAAAAATTAGAACCAAAATGAATAGAAAAATATTTTACACAAAACATGGTAATACTGCTACCTATTGAAAATAATACAATTACAAAAAACAAACATGTTTGATATTCATTTTAATAATTAATTAAATAATTCAACACACCGTGTATTTTCCGTGAGAAACAATATTATAACTTTTGATGTTCCAAATTCTAAGTCACCATACTTACCTACCTACTTTTTAAAGGTACACTCTTAATTAAGAAAAACTACCCCAGTTTTGTTCAAGTGAATAATTTAATCAACTTTATTACATTATTGAATTCAATTATACAACAAATTGTAGGCTTCGGAACTTTAGAATACAATGTAACCTATCAACAATAATACTGCAAACTTTTAATATGACAATTGTGACCATTAGATATTTTGCTAGACATTAATAAATTTTATTAAAGAACACATAATATCCATTTTAACAATGTAATGATCATTGTAAAGAACAAAATGGGGTAATTTAATAAGTTTATTAACTTTGTATATATAATTAATTCGGAAAAAGAAATTTATAAATTATATATAAAAAATAAGGTCATTTCTCGTGTATCAATTTATGTAACAATTTATTTGTAAACTACTCATTTTGTTCTAAAAATTAGCAATGATTCACAATGAACTAATCTTACTTTCACGAATGCCAATCCCATGTAATTAAATATAATATGAGCTTGTACCGTACTGTTATTTCTGCCGTTTATAATGAAAACTTAAAATGCAGTTTTTATAAATGTGAATGAAATACTTTTTTGTCAAAATTCTAGTTTATTATATTAATGTTTGATGCGTTTCACTAACACTCTTCACTCCATTCTGTTAAATCAAATTCTTTGTTTTAAAAGTGATTTTAAAAGATTACAAGTAAAATATTACAATATTACAAAATATCACAATAAAAGCAAAAAACTGAACCAACTGGAAAGTTTAGAAGTAAACCGTTTAAAAGATGCGGAAATATTTCTCAGTGATGATATAGACCTGAACAAAATGTCTTTATTGAATTTGTACGGACGATAAATAGCCTTTGGGTGGATTTCCTAAAAATATATATTTTCTTCGGTAACCCTTAAAATTTATAGTCACTTCAACATTAAAAATATTCATTTTTGAAGAAGCGAATCGCGTTAAATATTGTGTTTCCAATTAAGTGGAAATTTTAATGAAATTTTATCATTAAACATTTGTGGTGAATTTTCATCAAATAGAAGCCAACACAATCCAGAAGCAGTTTTTATTGAAGTTCAAATAATTTAATTGGTTTTCTTTTCGTGAGAAAAAAGTTGACTAAATATCAGTAATGTTGAATTACCTGGAGAGTTTTAAGTTTCTCTTAGAGAACATAAATAATGAATTCTCGCAGTATTAAAAAACTTGAGCTATAAGATAGGTAGCAGTTTAAAACATTTAATTGCCTGTTATGGACTGAAGAAAGAAAATCAGGTAAAAATTCTTCATCTATCATTAAATCCTTAAAATGTAATTGGTATGGTTTATAATCCCAAAAAATCATTTGTCTGTACCGCTTTGAAGATGGTGTTGCTAACACTGTTAACATGGAACTTTAACAATGTTTAAAGCTGCAGGTCATTTTATTTTCAATACATTGAAAATGTATCAATTTGATCGTAACTATTAGTTTTACAGGCTTAGTGTGGGAGTTAGGCTTTTCCATAGCATGTTTATGCCAAATATTTTCCAGCACCAACGATATTAATCTTTCTTAAAATATGGGAATTAAGATATAACAAAAGGAATTCAAATATGGAGTTTATTGACTTTAGATAATGGTCAGTAAATATCCAAATACATAAAAGCCGAATTTTAGAATAGAACAAATTCAATGATTTTGGTGTCAATGACATTGTTGTTAGTTTTTAGCTAAGCCACTTGTCGTTCAATAGAAATACCATTTTTTTAAGAGCTATATGGAAAATAATCAATTTTTTTTTCCATTGCATGTATGAGGGACAAATATATACATTATCGACATATTCAATTCTTATCTAAAATGGGAACAAATTGCTAAGAACAAAAAGTTAAGTCTAGGATCTTAGTCTATGGGCTAGTCTAAGTCTTATATACTAAGCCTATAAAGCCAATAGTGATGATTTTATCCCGGGATAACGAAATAATGCTTGCGGGTTTCAAAATAGTTTTTTTTTTAGTTTCACGTTAACGGTGTTATTACCACCATCTTCAAAACCTTAGAGACAAATAATTATTTGGGATTGGGATACCAAACAGTTACATTCTGGTGTTTTAATGATAGTTTAACAATTTTACTGGTTTTTCTTTTCATTATCCCATATAAGGTAATTTTACTTGGTTAAGTGTCCATATATCACATTTTATCACCATTGCATACCTATCTTGAAAATCGCATGTCGGATGAACTCTAAATTCCAAAACGTTCTGAGTCCTTTAGGGATTATTCTTATAAAGCTTTACCTTAACATAACCTCTAAGAAAATAGCCCAAGTAAATATTCAACATAATGTGTACAACAATTACATAAATAAGATCAAAACTTGAAATTAGCAAAATCTTTATACATCAATCAAAAATACAACAGAATAGCTGGTTTTTCAATACTGAGTTTTTTTAATTATTAATTGAATTAATGTTAAAAACCTGATTTTTTATATATTTAAATTGACCAGTACTTGCTCAGATATCTGCCTCTTGCTGTTTTCACACAAATAATTATTCTTTTGTTAAAATTATTTTATAGCAATGACATTACAACATTATATTCGAAAAGGATAAACAACTCTTTCGATTTCCCTCACTGGGCCTGGAGCTTTTTCTCCAGGTGCGGAGAATAATGCCTCCGGGGACCCAAGTTCCCTTAAGCCAAGCCGTTATGTGTACCGTGGCGGGGGCTGAGTGATACCTGAAAAAATGAGGCTTTAAAATAATTACAAAAAAAATATGAGCCTGTGTGATGCACAGGTGGTAGCATGGGGATGAAGTATGGTTCTGGAATCATGGTCTGGGACTACATGGGTACCATTGAAGTGGGTATATTGAAATAATTAATGGTATAATGGACACATTAATGTGTATTGATATTTTCAAAATATTTTTAAAAGAAAGTGTTAAAAAATGCAGTGAAAAGCACTTTCCAATTCCAACGGATAACGACCTTCACTGAAAAAGTAAGAATGGGTCCTCTATCAAGCACCTCGCCATCTCACAGGCACCTCGTCAGACTACATCTCAATCATCTGATCTCAATTCTATTGGGCACCTGTGGAATAAGATGAGACATCAAATTATAAAATCAAGGTTACAAATAAAGAAGATATGAGAACCCGAGTTATAGAAGAATAGACCAAAATTTAACCTGAGACAACCAAAGAAATTGTTTTGTATAATTCATGAAAATAAAAGTTAATTTTTGTAGCATCTATAATGTATCTTAAGATCCCAAGAAAAATATATTTTGTGTTTTAAACATACTCAACTGTTTGAGCTCAGTCAGTGCTCACAAACTTTTTTATATATAATAAATTAGAAAATGTATATAAATTATCTAACATTAAAAAAATCTAGTTGGTTCATTTTACAAGGAAACAGTATTAGTATTTTTTCAATTTTCTTCATATTCGTAAAATTTTGTGGCTTAACAATATCTGTTAACATTTCTTAACAATATCCGTTAACATTACCAAGAACATGAAAATATCGTTGTACTGTTGAATAAAAAGGTGAGCTCACTAGAATCCTGGCCTGAATTCTGATTAACGTACACGAGTTCGCGCAAAGTTTCACAATCTAATAGATCAACCCTCTCTAAATTCAACCCTCTGTAAATTAGAGAAATTTGTATTTCAGCCCACTGTTTATATCCAATAAACTTTTTATTAATTTCTTTGTTGTTAAATGAAAAATTTCTGGGTTTGTTTTATTTCACGGGGATTTGAGATTTTTCATTTGGAACAGTTAAAATACTCTCGCTACAATTCTCTACGGTAACGACGATTTACCACCGAAATTTTTATAATTACTGAAAGGAAAAAACTAATTAAAATGTATACGTTCCTTATAAGAGATGAATCAAGAAAATATGTACATGAACAAAAATTTTCCCTTTTTATCCTTGTCAATTCATACAATATATTTAATGCAACAAATAATCTGATAATACTGTATTTAAACCACAATTGATATAAACCGTACTTGAAATGCCTTATAAAATACAGTGAATATATAAAGCCTCGACCTTCAGCGTGTGATTTATCTTTAAAATATCTATTAAAGGATATGCAAGGCAACATCTTACTGGAAAAGAATTATTGCCGTTCTTTTGTGTTTGTGAAGTAAATAACGTGAAAACTGCTAGTCACTTAACCGTTGCCCAAACAAGAAAATATATTGAGAAGTATGTTACTGTAACACATTGAAAATAAGGTCTTGGTTGCAATATCCGTTTGTTATCGAAATGTATTGTTCTCATTGTGTATTTTTTAATCGGAAGTTGTTAAATTGCTTGTTGTAGTGCATGTTTACACCGCTGAATAAACATATGCGTATAGTTTATGTTTTTCGCACTCCGTAATTTATTAGGATTTTCCAATTATTAGCTAAGGTTTTGTTATAATATAGGCATTTGGAATTTGCTGTAAAAATATTAGTTTTAGGTATATTTAGATACTAAATTATATTACAGTAATTGTTATAAATAAACAAGTATATTGAATATTACTTATATTAAAATATTAGCTGATATTTATTACAATAGAAAACACTAACTAGTAAATATGGTTGAGTTATTATCATTATCAGAAGGTTTAATGTTTACATTAGGTAAACCATCATCGTAGTCTAATTTATTTTACAGCGATTCTACGCCAGTTATGGCTAAATTTTCGTTTCTGCAGAACAGTCCATTGGACAAATGAAGCTTCATTTTACGACATCATAAATCTGAGAAACCTGCATAAGTGGTTTGGCGCGTTTCGGGCTTTGCGGGAACACAAGAATACACATACATAAGATATATTACACAGTTTATTTATGATGGAGAAAAGTTTTATAGTTGCAGTTTTAAAAACTGAGATTGAATGAATTGAATAATAGTTATTACGGAACACCAGGGAATGTTGTACACTGTTCGCGGTATAGGTCTTAACTTGACTGTTAAAAGGACTGAACTGCTCTGAAGTGAATTGTGTACTGAACTCAACTGAACTCTGGACTGAACTGATGTCAAGTGAAGACTGAACTGAACTCAAGTGAAGGCAATCTTTGCCTGCCCTTTACAACCGTCCTCGATCCTAAGAAAAATCCCAAAATCCTCGAACCGACCTGAAAGGAATATAATTGGGATTTTCCAGACAAAATATTTGTAGACTTATAAAATAACTAGGGTTCCAGATGGTTGTTAGTGGCCATGGACCTACATAAAACTAGTATGCAATAATAAAGAAATTGTAAAAAGATAAACATAAAAATATATACAAATAGCGGCCTTAGGCCTTCATAAACTTATTTCGAAATAATAAAATAAATTATAAAATGTATATACACTCTAAACATAAAATATTTCGAAATAATAAAAAAAGTAAATTGAAAAAAAAAATCAACATAGTAGGTGAGTGTGGACGATCTTAATGCCGCCACAGTGGAAACTAGAAAATCCCAATATGTACGTCTAAAGTCTAACGACTAACTTTCTAAGGTTGGGGTTGATTTAATCAATGGTTTGGTACTTGGTCCTTAAGTTCGTTCTATGAGATTAAATGCGGAAAATTCCCTGCAGGTTCTTAGAATACTTTTGGAGGATGTGTCCACATTATAAAAAGAGACATACAGTTTCAAATGGATGGTACACCAGCACATTTTGGAATTGTCGTTCGAAATTTTATGAACAACTATTACCCATGACAGATCAGTCGTTGTGGTCTTGTTGCATGGGTACCTAGAGACTAAAACCATAATACATTTGATTTTTACATCTGAGGGTACATGAAAAAATTGGTATCCGCAAAAGTTTCAAATATTAAAGAGGAATTATTAGAGCGTGCACGCACAACAATTACGAGAAAATAAGCGTGAAATAACAACTGTCATTTCATCTATCTATATATGAACACATTATACAGTATAGAGGAGACATTTTGAAAATATCATTAATTAAGAATTCGTAAAATAATTAAAGTTTTTATTTGATTTATATAATTTCAATATGATTATTTGCTGTTTAAAATTTTATTGACATGTAACCTCGGAACGAATAAAGATCTAACTACCACTTTTCTGTTTTTTAATTAAGTCTGTTTATGCTTCCAAAATTTGAACTTAATGATACATACGGAACACCCTGTATAGTAGTGACTGTTTAGTAACTGAACATCTTTCGGTTATACACATTATCATCATATTCTTCAGCTTAACTTAATGCGACTCATTTCATTCATTTTATTTATTGGGACGATAAATATTACTTGCAAAAAATCGTGACTTGAAAAGATACACCAAAATACATTACAAATAATATGTACGTCCTTATGAGAGGACAATTTTATGATTTCAAATTTATTATAGTTTTAAATGTAATATTTTTTGACGTTAAAATTTGGATATTGACACAACACGGTTTTTTTTTCTAATAATACTACTCTATTTATCCGTATATGCAATTATCCTCAATTTCTTATTATTGTGCTACGCAAGTAAAATAAATAAGATAATAGTGCCAAATAATATAATTAGTCACTTTCAGTTACCAATATTTTTTGGCATCTGTAAACAACTACTTATAATGCCTTTCAACATGTTGACATTTGTTAAACAAAGTAAAAAAAAACTTTTAGGGTTGGAGGCGCATCAGCAACTGAGAAAGCAAATTAGCGGCTGGGCCTACAGCTTAACGTGGGTTCTGAACCACGGTCATCGACTACTGAAAAACCTAGTCAGCACCCCGGTCGGACTATCAACCCTTAGTTAAGTGCTTAACCAAAAGTAATTCGAGTAGCCGACTCTCAAAAGGCGACCTTATCGAGCCTCGAACTGGCGTAGCTGAGAGGTGATTCATTGGCAGATTTTACACTATACACTTTACTATCCAGAAACATTCAGATTTTAGGAAAATTCCATACTTAGTACGGTAATCGAATCCGGTCCAAGCTAATTGCCATATCTTCAGCCTGATGCCTAGGACACCACGGCTAACGTGGCTCCTTGTTGAGCAAAACTTCTGTATACAACATCTAATATGTAGGCGTGCATATGAGATAGTGAATATATGCTTTTTTTAGTTATACAGAAAATGCCATAAAATATCAGTTAGCTTTGAACAATACTCCATGAAACAAGATTGGCATTACACTAACATATACTATACAGGAAGTGTATTATCAAAAAATTACATTCGTTGAGTATGGAAATTATCTCAACTAGTTTCCAATAGCTAAAAACGTGGGTTTAGAGATAAATTTCCGACATCGAGATCATGTTAAGATAAATAAACATAAATTCCACAAAACACCAAATTATTTTTATACATTTTCTTGACTCGGAGTAAGATGACTAGATGAATATTATGAGAAAATAAACGGATCATCTTTAAACATCATGCCTTATTAATCCATGCCATAATTTTTCCGGCCGATGAAAGCGTCTTCACCTTCTTTGATCGCTGGATTGAACCCACTGTCTTGACTATTCCTTCATATCTGTTGTGTAGTGAAGAATCATTGTTGTGTAGTTGATATAACATTCGTGAGTTGACATAAGTGACATGGTCACTCGCTTCCGTTTTGGGTCAGCAATGAGCTAACTCGACAACAGTTGAGCTGATAGGTTTCCCATGCCAAAACTTATGATGTTCTGCACACACTTATCTGAAATGTTTATTATCTCAACAATATTTGGCTTCACTGGTGCGTCCTGAGCACCGAGCATCACTAATGACGATTCGACTACATTGAAACTTAGTAAATCACTTATATACAATGAAATGTGAAGAAGCAAGGTCCTTATAATAGTTTTTCAACTATTGTTTGGGTTGCCCGAAAAATTTTACACACAAAATAGTGTTTAATCAGTTGCCAATATTTTTTTGGCATCTGTAAATAAGTACTTATAATGCCTTTCAACAAGTTGACGTTTGTTAAACAAAGGAAAAAAGGTTTTAGGGTTGGAGACGCATCAGCAACTGAGAAGGCAAATTAGCGGCTGGGCCTACAGTTAACGTGGGTTCTGAACTACGGCCATCGACTATCGAAAAACCTAGTCAGCACCCCCATCGGACTATCAACCCTTAGTTTGGTGCTTAACCAAAAGTAACTCGAGTAGCCTACCGACTCTCAAAAAGCGACCTTATCGAGCCTCGAACTGGCGTGACTGAGAGGTGATTCCTTGGCAGATTTCACAGCCCTATCTTTATATCCTGTTTAATCCACATGTAAAATTCACTTAAAAATCGAATTTATCTTATTTGAACCTCTGCAATCGTACCACCATTTATCGAATAAGTTTCTGACTTGTGACTTTACCCTGGTAGATTAAGACTTTTAATGGGTAATATAAATTACACAGCATTTCATTGACTAATAAACTATTACCGCTGCCTTGTTAATTTAAAAACTAATATTATATATGTAATGGTAGACACGTTAAAAGACTAGAAAATGAAATTCGGTAACAGGGAATACGATATAAACAGAAAAAATGCTGTAATTTATTTGTTTGGGTAAATTAATCACAGAGGATTTATCGAAAGCACAAATAAGGCAATTCAAGACAGATCCATAATCAAAATGGCTAAGAAATGCGAAACGTTGCCGCAACAACAAAATCATCAACCATCAGTCGCTTTCCAAATCACATTTATTTGGAGAGGCCAACGGGCAGTAAGAACAACAACCTTTTAAGGATTAACGAAGACAAGTTAATTGATTTTATATAATCACGACAACTACAAACAGAATATTACACAAACTTTAACCTTCGTATGACATAAAAACAGCATTCAATTTTATGCTTATTAGTGATATATTGGCAACTTAAACTACAGACAGTTTAATTTACTCTTTACAGGTGTGTTTAAATTTTATTACGCACTAGTCGTTAATAGAAACTTTCTTGTACTCTTTATTATCGACGTATTGTTATATGAATAAGAAGTTATGTAATTTTCTAAGAAAAATGAATTCCACTTTATTCAATTCCAAAAGCTTTACTCATTAATAATTACAGGAAATCCATCGTGATTATTTATACAATACAAATAATTATAATCTCACAAGCTAATATTTACTAAAATAAACATTTTGCACCAATGTAAAAATTGTATAATTTTTTTCTTAAAAATTGTATTTCTGTAATATATGTATCAAAATGTTCATTCATCACAATGCCACATAATATCGAAATGTTTATTTAGCAACTGACGTCAAGCATATGATTAACTTTAAGGAGAAAAATGATACATTCCACAAAATACTCTGAAATATACGAGGGTGAAATATAGAGTATAATAAGTATATACTATATAATATTGTTTTTTATCGAAAATCGATTTACTGTTCAATATAATCTTCTTTTAGATCGATACCTGTACTCGTAGTTGTTTTGCTCTGCAAAATTGTCCTCTATTTCGGTGATGATCTCTTAATTTGATGTGATGTTCTTTCCAGCCAGCCTTTTCTTCATGTTTGGAAATAGAAAGTAGTCGGATGAGGCTAAATATCAATAATGGGGTGGATGCGGTTTTAATTTTTAGAGCAAATTGACGAATTTCCGACTTGTTTTCTTTGCCAAATAAGACTGTTGTTAGTTGTTGTTATTGTTATTTAATCAATAATGCAGCATAATACTCTACTGAAACCGTCTATCCTTTCTGCAAATAGTCGCTGAAGACAATGATTTGTAAATCCTAGAAAACTATGTCCATTACCTTTTCGTCCGATGGCTGTTTGTTTGTTTGGTGGCGCAATGTTTTGGCTGTTTCTTTGTTTCTAATATGTAGTGATCAATTGGGGTTTTATTATACAGTATGGGGTATTGGGGTATTGGGGTTTTATTATACAATATTATACATTATACAGTCACAAATCGCTGCAGAAATTCTATCACATTACACTTATACAAACCTCTACGAAGTGATCTCCCGATTCCGCTTATGCTCGGAAGTAACATAAACGAACCTTCCATATGCTGAAATATTCTGTTAGAATATTCCGAGATGGTTATCACCTTAATAATTTCTCTAATTTTTAGTCTTCGATCGGCCAATACAACATTATCGATTTTGATGACGATTTCCTCAATAGTGACCCCATAGTTGCGGCGGTTCGATTGTGAGCCCGAGGCCGGAACGAAATATGAAAAACCAAAATCCTCATAATGTTTTTTAGGTGTTCTGCGGTTTGTGCGATGGTTTTTTCACACAAAAAGTAGCGTTTAATCAACACACGAAATTATTTTTTTACCATGATAGGAAAAATATCGAACTTCGAAAGCTGTTAAAACAATATTAAATATCATATCGGCTTGAAATGTATGGAGAATTACTAGAAGAGAAGCTACTTATAACGTAATTACTTTTTCGACTATCGCACCGCCATCTATCGGAACAGTATCTGAGTGGTCACTTTATCCCCGCATGTATAAAATTGTTTATTTGTATAATACCCGTGAAAAAAAATTAAATGAATGTCAGATTTTTAAAATATTATTCCAGTTAATATTTGTCCTTATTATCTTGATATTGCCTAATAAAAATGTTAGTAATAAAAATAAAAATATATTTCAAATTTTTTTATTCATTGATGTTTGTGTGTTATTCAGTTTTGATAGAATTTGAAATATTCTAATACTCAATAGTTATTGTGTTTAAGGTCAACAGTTAATAACTGAATTTACGTGTCTAATAAAATTGCCAGGTTAGTTTTCAGAATAATTAATTTTTTTCATATTTTAAAAATATTTTATGTCGGAAAGTATTATTGATAAGCATATACTTGTTTTGAAAGTTTTAAGATTATTATTACGTTATATTAACGTAATATAAAATGATGTTAAAAAATTATTTTTAGCACAATTATATACGGTGTTTGGAGCATCGTTTGCCAAAATGGCCGATGGTTTAAAATGGCCGATAGGAGGGGTCTGTTGCTATTTCCTCAACCTCCATAAATCATTATTGGGCCGACAGGTTTTCTTATGTTACTTAAATTTTTTTTTTTTTTAATTCTAAAAGTCTGCATTGAAACTTGAATTTTAAAAAAAGTTATAGATATACCCTCTAAATTATTTGTTTATTTTAATGTATAATGTAGGGTTCTATGAAAATCAAAATTACATTCAAACATCTAGTTTTTTTATGGACTCGCAAAGTTTTTGGAAGAAGTAAAAATAAATTTAAAGTTCAACTTTAAATTGCATATAAAAAGAAACTAGAAGGTACTATGTTCTTCGAATTCTTTAAAAAATCTCTGGATTGTCCTCTTTCTAACGGTATGCATTCATGCCATAAAAACGTTTTACTAACTTTACTAATTTGCTAACTTTATGAATCGGGACGCATTAAGCTGATATTCGATATTACTTACGCTAAGTAGGTAGAAAATGCTATCTCACACAGATAACAGTAAAGTCTGGCTGCTATCTCTTTCTTACTACTAACGTTCCTTGGACTAACGTACTAACGTTCCTTGGACTTGATGTAAAAATAATATCTTAATAATCAATGTTTTAATTAATCACAAATTTTACTCGAATAGCTAACCTCCGTTGCGTATGCACACACTAGTCAAACGGCCACTGTTAAACATGATCAGCAGCAACTGATTTGTATTAGTAACGATCTGGAGGAAAGAAAGCCTTATACTGGCTAGGGAAGAAGGTAAGTTAATTTTATTCACAATAACACATGACCACACAGAGCAAAAAGGACTCTGAAAATGATCACCGTATTCTCCAGACTTGACCTTTTCGAATTTTCATCCCTGCAATAGCACCTGTTTGATAGCCGCTTCATATTTTCTAGAGGAAGTTCAAAAAATCTTTTTTAATCTAGAATTCGTCAGCTGCCCTAAAGGTTTTGAAAGCGTAAAGAAAGTGAGGGGATGAAGATTAAGTCTGTATTATTTTTTTCATAAATAAATACTAATTGTAAAAAACCGAGAATTATTTTGAGGATATAAAACCGTACTAGATATATTATTTTTACCACAATTATATATTACGATACATTATCTTAAAACTTTCAAACACAAATATATCTTTATTAATAAAATATTTCCAACATAAAATATTTTAAGATCTGAAAAAATTAATTATTCTGAAAACTAACCTTGCAATCTTTTTAGACATAAATAAATTCAATTATTAACTGTTGACCTTAACACAATAACTATTGACTATTAGAATATTCCAAATTCTATCAAAACTGAATGACATACAAACATCATTGAAGAAAAAAACTTGAAATATATTTTTATTTATATTAGTAACATTTTTATCAGGGCAATATTAAGATAATAAGGACAAATATTGACTGGAATAATATAAAAAAATCTGAAATTCATTAAAAAAAAATTCGCAGGTATTACACAAATAAACACTTTTATACATGCGAGGATAAAGTGACGAGTCAGATGCTTTTCTGATAGATGGTGGTTTGATTGTCGAAAAGGTACTTACGTTCGTAATTTCAAGCCGATATGACATTTAGTATTGTTTTAACAGCGCTCGAAGTTATATATTAATTATATATTTTTCCTATCATGACAAAAAATTAATTGTGTGTGTTGATTAAACGCTACTTTTTGTGTGAAAAAACCGTAGCGCAAACCAAAGAACGGCTAAAAAACCATTGTGGGGACTTTGGTTCTTTATATTTCATGGTTTATAAGTGGTTTAGTGGATTCATACCAGCACGTTTAACGCCTGGGGAATTCGAGCTCCGGCCTAGGGTTCCCATTTGGGCCGCCCCGTTGGGATCACTACTGAATCGTCATCAAAATCCATAATGTCGTGTTGGCCGATCGAAGAGTAATATTTAGAAAAGTTATGAAGGTAATAACCATTTCAGAGTATTCTAACGAACATTTCACCGTGAGGAAACTTCGTATATGTTACTTTCGACCATAAACGGAATCGGGAGATCAGTTCGCAGAGGTTTTTAGAAATCTATAAGTGCAATCTGAAAGAATTTCTGCGGCGATTCGTGACTGTAGATAAAACCTGGATTCATCACTACATACTAGAAACAAAGAAACAGCCAAAATATTGGATTTTTGTCGCATGACAGCTTTCCTGAATAAAACGAAGATACTTCCATCGGACGAAAAGGTCATACCGACAGTTTTTTAGGATTCGCAAGGCATTATCTTCATCATATCAACAAAAAAAATGTATTGTTTTACCGCGTTAATGCACAAATCGGAAATTGGTCAATTTCTGTCAGATTGATTATATCGTTACTAATACAAATCAGTAGCTTCTGATAACGATTGGCAGTGGTCGTTTGATCATATATAAGCCAAATGTGAGGAGAAAATTTTCCTCTATCAAAGCCAATGTTGCAGAAGATGAAAATGTATAGGCTTTTGACTGTTCCTACTTAGTATAATTTGCGAAAAAGATTGTGTTTATTGCTCTATAAGATTTATTTTGACTTTAAAAGTGAAAAGGATTATTTAAAGTGTTGTGAGTTATTTTCTCCATCAGAAATCTTGTTATAATAATATAATTAAGAATTACTTTAAAAATAATTTTACAGTGAACAATTATGGCAATTACATTTTTGTATGAAAATAACTCTAATATTGTGTTATTTAATAACTCTATTAAATTAATATAAACTTTATATCTATTGGTGATAAAACAAAAACCTTTGGTATTAGACACTCCAAAGGTTCCAAAGTTAACAAAAAATGAATTTGCAATGTTACTAACCCTGGTCAATATATTACTAAACTGTTTAAGATAGCTAAATGTAGGTTTTAATAAAACATTTCTCTTATACACACTTTTAAGGGACTATTGAATGACAAATAATATATAAAAATAATAAATAGTAAAGACATAATAGTTCAGGAGGTAAAACATTTCCAAAATATTTTATCACCTTATTAAAAAACCATGATCATAAAGACAGCACAAGAAAAAGTGGACAGAGATCATTGCCTTGTTTTGAAAAAGAAAACCTTATTCTTCTATTTGCCCAGCTAATCAACGACGTTCAGCCAAAAACCTGTCTACCAATCGTAGGTTGAAAAAAACGATTGTCTGATATTCTAACAACACACTTGAAAAACCGTGGTGTGTCGTATTTTTAGAAATGACTTCACTCTGTTTACATAAACCGAACCAGACCAATCGTACAGTTCTCATTATAAACAGCATTAAGACCAATCCTATAGAAGTTTATTAACACTTATACATGTCGTTGATTGTATTCAAACGCGATTGTAGCCAATTTAGATGAAATAATGTACAAATATATTACTCCTACATTTAATTTTATACAGTGAGGGACAATGAAGGTCTTTGAATGAACCAATTTGTTTTAATATCCTTCGTTTTATGCCCTTTATATTTTTTGTTGTTGTATAACAACGTTGTATAACACTACAAACTTCTATTGACTGTTTACAAAACTATACCATAATTAAAAGGGAATATAAAGTTCAATAACTAAATGTTCATGAAATTACAGTATTTTAAATAATCAAAAAAGTTTCTAAAAATGACCAAAAAAAATAGTTTCAGTGTTTTTTATTGTATCCATTATTATTTATGAAAACCTGCAGTCATCTTAGCGTTGACACTCCATTGTTTTGTTATATTACTTGATAAATTTGTTCATTTTAATAGTAATACAGTTTTTAAAGAAATATTTCTACACTTTTTATAAAGCTTTCAATAGGATTAATAATTGGAGTTGTGATCGGTCTTCTTCTGACCTTCCACCACCGTCGTATTACTGTTTTAATGGTATATCAAGGATCCAGTGCCATGATTTTATTTAAACATTCTACATTTTAAGGCTATCCTAATCAAATAAACAAAGCTTACTTTCGCCATTAAAAATGATTGATTTCCAGACATCTAACGGATAACTGACGTATTTTTTAGCGAACCAAAATCTTTTTCCTCGTTTTCCTGCTTGATTTTTATCAATCAAAGAAGTGTGTGGAAGCAACTCTTCGGGTCTTCCGGGCGCTTCTCTCTTTGTGTCCGAAAATTATGTCAATATTTTCTTACAGTCCTAGGCATGACGTTTACTCAAGAACATATGTTTGCAACGGCGGCGGTACTACCCTTTACTGAGCGCTGGAGCCTTCCATGGAATTCCATGGAACGGTAACAGGTCAAGCGGCAAATAGCGGGCGTTAAAACCGTCAAGGTGGGCGGCTGTAGTGTACGGACCAATTAAGGAAATTAATATAATAAAATCCTTTGAAAATATCTAATGTTTTTATGAATAAATGTTTTAGCTATCTATCTAACATTTGTATCTTATCATCGCGTAAATAACTATTAAAAATCTTAAATTAGCATTAAGTTTATGTATACCTAATTTGGCTTAGTATTGTCGATGACAAGTCTTTATAAGTTAGTAAACAAACGTGCGATTCACGCAATCAAGCATGTTTCGATAAAAATATGGAACCTTGTATTGACTTGTTTACAGAGCAAGTTCACAGGCAAGGCAAATAAGCAAAGGCATACAAGTTGATGCGTGCACGAAATCAAGTCTATAAAAGACAGGGATAGCTTTACGAATGTCTAATTATTTTTGAGTGCACGATTAATAATCCATATTCATATTTATTTTATAAATTAAATATTATTTTTATAACATCTATAAATCTGTTAAAAAGTTAATTTATTAAAACCGTGGCATTTGGTTACAAAAAATCTGAATGAATGTCTGCATACGTCGCTCCATTCGTCGATATTAGAGCAGCCAATAAGATTAGAAGCAATTCACTGAACGACAGATTATTTGCTCAATTTTGTAATAAAAATGATGAAGATTACAATCACTTGCTGCTGCACACGTAAGTTCGTTGGCTTTCAACAGGTATTTGTCTTAGTCGTTTTTTCAGTCTATTTACTCACTACTGGACTTTTTTGAAAACAGACGAAAAACTATGAGAAAACTTGATTATATCTAAAAATGACATCGCTTGTTTAACAGATCTGTTTAAAATATTTAATGAAGTCAATTTATAATTACAAGGTGATGAGTTGAATTTAATTAAAACAAAAAAAAGT
This sequence comes from Cosmopolites sordidus, assembly GCA_031761425.1. Taxonomy (NCBI): domain Eukaryota; kingdom Metazoa; phylum Arthropoda; class Insecta; order Coleoptera; family Curculionidae; genus Cosmopolites; species Cosmopolites sordidus. The sequence goes on along the minus strand of JARFXV010000482.1, from coordinate 110,468 downwards.
CATAGCTGCTTTTGTGGAAAACTTCATTTGTTCAAACTAAATCTAGGTAGAGGTGAAGACAATCACTTTCCCACATTATCAGCAGTCTCTGCAAAACAGGAACATTTACTTAGTTACTGCCAACATTTGAACGTTCTTTATGGTGATTTTACGGAGCGATTCAAGAATATTTAAACAATAATGTACCGAGTTTGGTTTTAGATCATTTCGCAAAATTAGAAGAGAACTTGTAGAACTCACAACTAACAAGGAACTAAAAGTAAAATTCAGAAATGGATACCAAGAGTTCTGGTTTCAAAAATCAATACCAGTTCTCTACCCTGGATTGTGGGCAATAGTACAGAAATTTTTAATTGCATTTCCTTCATCGTATTTGGCTGAGCATGGATTTAGTGCAGTAGCTATTTTACTGTAACTGTGTTATTTTTAATTTTTTAATAAAAAATTATTTACTACATTTGATGGTATTTTGAATTTGTAATTTTTAATAGATACATGGACAAATAAAATTGGTGTGATAATGTGCTATAATATTTTAATAACTTATATTTAACTTATAATTTTAATAACTATATATTATTAACTATTATGGAAGAGGGGGCGTTGGATTTTTTTTCTTATAAAGGGAGAGGTGGTCCTGCAAAGGTTGGGAATCGTTGATGCAAAACCAGCAGCATTCTCATTGACTGCATTGACTCATTGACTTGCATTAAAGCTATTTTGTTAATTTATACAAGAATTTTTAGAATCATAGAATTTATCATTTTTCTAATTCTAACTGATAGTACTATTGATCATCCTTTTCTCTTTTCGTTTTCATTTTCGCCAGTTCATTCATATTTTTTCTGCATGTAGATAATTTAAGCTTTAAATTTTTAGCAATTTGCCGCAGTTTTTATCTTAACTTTTTCTAGATATTATAATTAGAAAATTAACATTCTACCCTCATTTTATATTTGCTTAGCATGAATTCAATTTGTTTGCTTTTTGTATTGAAATTAGTGATTTATAATCTCTAAAATGGATTAAATTGCAAAAACTATTGCGGATGTCGCTGAAATTCTAAATCCTTTACCTTTCTCTTTTTTTGCCAAAACAATTTCATCATATGCATGCTTCTAGGGACACAAAACGGTTAGTGCCCTGGTACTAACCCTGGTCTAGGTAATAAATTATGGTGCCGATCTCTGAACCTTAAAATTAAATTCTGAGCAAAGTCACAACATAATTCTGAGTAAAACTATTACATATATTCAATAGACGGGACAAGAAGCATGAATTTGAATGCGAGTTTATTATAGGAATAAAAGTCAAGTGTATTAGGTTTTAAACCAGAAAAATTAGAGGATTGGCTAAATAAGAATGAGTGAAAAAGTTGGAAATCTGTAAGTGGTCTTTATACATGCACCAACATATAAGAAAATGGAGGAAGAAGAGAAATAAGTTTATGGAAAGTTATAAACAAGAACACAAAAATGAGATTAAATTAGTTTTATGAAGCTTTAATATCCATATTGGAAAATAATCGGAAGCTACCCCAAAGCAGGCAAGTTCAGTTTACATTATAAAATAAATTGAAATGGAAAAAAGCAATACAATTCAATGTATGTAAGGAGCATATCAATGTATGATGAGTACAAAGTTCTAGTACAAAAATACACATAAGGGAACATGAGTCCCTTTTATCAATGGATAGTAAACCAAATAGATCATGTCAGGATAGATAACAAACAAGAAAACAGATAGATAACTGTACTTAATGTGGAAAGCTATTGAGGAGTATCATCAGAGTGGGATAACTACTTGTTAGTAACCAAAATACGACAAAGAACCTGTGTTATTATCAAAGAAAACAGACGAAAGTTCTAGGAACAAGTACCAATGTGGAACAAACCAGAGACTTACAGAGCGGTAGCAGAGTCCGTAGACGATGGATTGACAACATAGAATCTGTTTAAACATAGAACCCGTAGAAAAAAGTTATATAGGAAATAATCAGGCCCCAAAATGACGAAGAAAACAAAAGAATCGAACGGTACGACTATGAATACAAAAATGTGGTTAGGAAATAGAAACTCTGCGTAACTAAAGTGCATACCACTTCACCCACAAGAATAAAAAAGGAAGAATACTAGAGTCTGAGAAAGGAGGCCGAACGTGTAGGCAAGAAGAAAAAGATGGAGCTTCTATAAATGCAAACAAAAATTTTCCAGAACATTAAAACAGTAAACGGCTTTCACCCTAATAAGACATTCTTTGAAACATTATTAAACGGAACCCCCAGAGAAGGTAAAAATGGCAGGTCACAGTTTATGAATAAAGTTCAGCCACTTCCATGCAAGAAGTGGGCAAAGGTTGAATAAAATATTCAAAACTTCAAACTTCCCTATTAAAGCTATTAAATATTTTATTCAAGTTATAATAATGTATAGATAACGAAACATACAAATAACAGATAATTATTGAAGAAATATTGGAAGGTTGATATGAAAACTAAAAGAACGAAAAAGAAAAAATGTAAACTTGAACGGTTTAACGGCTGCGATATGAGAATCAATTTAGTTTCGTTTATTTTATTTTTTTAACATTTTCTGCGGTTAGAATGTCATTAACAAAAAGAACTATATAAAATGTAATTAAGTTCCAGGTGGTCACGGCCCCAAACTAAAATAAAACATTATAATTTTATACAGTATGTATACAATTGGTTTTTCTGAAATCAATTTAAAATTTGCCGGCACTTGTTACTGGGTTAAGGACACGGTCCAGCAATCGTGGTCATTTTTAATTCAATAAAAGTTCGTGCAGCGTGACAACATGCATAATACCTACAAAATAAATAATGACAAAGAGATATGCAGCAGGAACTTTTTTAGCGAATGTTAAATTTGAAAATATCCCAATATATGATGTGTTTTTTTTTGCGTTTTCTTATTTAGTATCAATGTAACATTAAAAGTAATAAATTTGATGTAATATTTATTACTGGGTATAAAATTGCGTTACTGAACTCAAAGAGATTTTCAATAAACTCAATTGCGTTAGCAGAGGCTGCAAAATATTTTTTAAGAGTAAATGAAATATGGATTCAACATCATCCATCAGAGATGAACCAACAGTCTAAATAGTGAGTGAGAGCGGGGAAGTGTGCTAAAGAAATCGAAAATGGTTTCACCTGCAGTAAAAGTCATGGCTATGGTATTTTAGGATTCTCGTAATGTGGTACACATATACAACCAGGCAAAAGACAATTATAACCGGGGAGTATTACGCTTCAATGTTGGACTAATTAAAAGCTAAATTTTTCTATTAGAACATTTGGTGTGAAACACTAAACTCGAAGAGACCACTAAACACCAAATCACTTTTTTGAACTTCTCGACGCATGTTTCTCTAACCATGTTTACATCATCAGGAGATGATTTAATATGGAGGATGGACCTAAATAAGGAGATTAAATCATCTTCTGATGATGCCAACATGGTTAGCGAAACGTGCGTCGAGAAGTTCAAAAAAGTTATTTGATGTTTAGTGGTAAATCTCTTCAATTCAATTAAAAAGTTCAATTAAAAGCTGTTATTCATTCTAAACATTAATATCAAACAATTTAACATTAATATAAAACAAAAAGAACGAACTCTTTCATCATGATAATCTATTTGTGTTCACGTCTCGGGTTGTTGTTACCAAACTGCACTAACAAACTACACTTCGAAGTGCTTTCATATAGCTGGACCAAGATTTACTGTAAGTGATGGGGTGAAAGCTAAGATAATCGTTTATTTTGCAGAACTGGATAAATCGTATTATACTGAGTTTCTAGAAAGTTGAACCGTTATTGGTCTTTTTTTTCTTCTTTTCTGTGGCTTAGCAGCCTTCAAGGGTCTTTGCCCTTGAGGGCTGTCAAGCTAGTATGTTTCTTTTACATAAAACGGTAACCACCCGTTTCCATTACATCTATAACATTGGTCTACAATGGATTTGATGCCGGACTGTTTTTGACACTGTTTTTGAATATGCTTGTTATGCTGGTTCTAACGATACATATATTTTTTGAAAGCCAAGGTTGTCCAAATGATTGTGGAAGTAGTGAACTTTGATGCTCATGTTACATTACACAAGCTTTCGGAAATTTTCCTGCATCTTTTGCACCAATTTGCAATAATTTTCGGACATTTCTCTAGGATTTTTTTTACAACATTGACAAAAGAAAACCAGGCTAATAATTCTATATCAATTATTGAATGCACGAAATTGTAATCTATCATTGTGTATCTGATATTCTGTATCTGAGTTCTGTATCTGGATGTACTACATTATGGATCTAGTTATAGAGGAGTACTGCCATTTGTTTCAATGTTTTCTTGCCAATTCTGTTATCCTTACCCACTTCTGTCGATTTCTCGCTTTTTTTTCCATTCAGTTATTACCATTTCTTGCAGGTCCCTCCTTCTATTTTTTTTCCTTGATCTTCCCCTACGTCTTGATCCCTCTAAACTCTTTACCGGTATTTTCTTGTTCGGTCTTTCGCTGTCCACAGTCTCGATGTGTCCCCACCACTCAATCGTTTGCTCCTGATTTCATTAACTAAATCTGTACTATTAAACATTGTTACTAATTCTTCATTCGTCCGTGTTTCTGGCCTGTATAATACTATTGGTCTAATATTTGTTGATTATATCTTTATTTTTATATTCTTTGATATTGATTTGTTTGTTGCTTGTTACCAGCCATTATTATGGCTGCTATGTCCTCTGATACTTCATCGTGTCTCGTAATTACTGTACCAAGGTATTTAAAGCTATTAACTTTTTCAAACCATCTTCCATTTATTATCAGATCAATATCTACATATTGTTCATTTCTTTATTTTCTTGACGTCATGTATTTGGTTTTTATTGCGTTGGTTCTTAGACCCATTGGTAATGCCGCCTGAAATTATCCATACATCTATTTCAATTCTTCGTTCTTTCTATATCTATCTGCGCACGCTAAGATTTGATACTATCAACTAACACCTTATCATTTATTCGAATGTAAAATTGAAGAGAGTAGTCGACAGTGGGTCACCTTGTCATAGTCCTTTTATAATGAAGGATTCGTCTGAGGTTTGGTTTTTAAATTCTTACTTTGATTTTGGTGTCTCTTAAACACATTCTTGTTAAGTTAATGGACTTTTGGGGTATTTTTAGTTCTTTCATCCCCATGTATAAATCCCTTCTGATTACCGAGAAGTACGCTTGCTTAAAGTCTAGAAATAGATACTGATACTATCTGTTGTACATACCACATGGCCTACTCCCCATTCTAAAATGTTCGTGAACGTAGCAGCCATAATAATGGTTGAAAATAAAAGTTTTTTCGCGCTACAGAATATCTTAAAATCCAAATTAATATCGAGGGATACAAAAATAAAGATAAACTCAACGATAATTAGACCAATACGGGTCAGAAATGTGGATCCTGACAAAGAAATACGAACTATTGTTGAGTACGTATGACAGGAAAATACTGAGAAAAGTATATGGCCCCATTTAGCCCCCAGATTTCGTAAACGATATCAGGAGGAAAGGACTGAGTTGGTGGGGTCACACCGACAGGATGGACGGCGAAAGACTGGCCAAGAAAATACTGGAAAAGAATTTAGAGGGATCAAGACCGAGGGGAAGATCATGGATAAAATGGATGGAGGGACCTGCAATAAATGGCAATAACTGAATGGACATGAAAAGCGAGAGATAGACAGAACTGGGCAAGGTAACAGAAAAGGCACGAAAACAAGGGAGAGATGGGAGGAGGGAGCTGCAAGATATGAAAGGCCATTAAGCTATCTTGTGGGCATATATAAGCAAAAAACGAATCAAGATTTCATTGAAATAAAAAATATAAAAAATACACAATAAAACTTATCCGCCGCAAGCCATATATCTTTTAAACGTTTGTTAAGACAATCAAAACAGCGGTTCTCGTGAGATCTTGATAACGAACACAGCCATATTTTCGTACGTGATTTGTAAGTTAATCTTCCTATATTTGCCCAAGAAATTCCTTTATGTTAAGGTTAAGTCAAGGCTACGCAAAGGAAACATGGTTCGTGTTATTAGCTAGAATTTGCAACGAGACTGACTTTGTAGAAGTAAAGTGTGTCAATATTACTAGAAATTGGTGGGACATTGAAAAAACGATTTCGACATACAAAGTAAAACAATGTTATAGTCTTGAACTTTTTCTCATATATTCCATATTTTCTTGACCAAATTAGCTATACTTTCTCACCAAAGTAGCATATTGTTCTATATATCAAATTGTTTCCTTTATTTAAAGGTGTTTTGTTTATACAAGTTGTTTCATCTATACAAATTTACAACTACGATGGCACCCATTATAGTCAATCCTAAAAAATTGACCAGGAAATTATAATTATGTAAAATGACTCCTCTATTGAATTTTGAAGAATCATAAATTTAGATAAACTTAAATTTAAATTATTTTAAATAAAATAAAGGGAAAGCTGGAAAAATTAAACACAAATAATATTCGATCATCATGAACAGTCAAACCGAAAAAAAAATGTTTTTCCTTAAAATCCAAACTTAACCTTCACAAACAGAGCCTTCATCTAACCCTGAAACCCACGTGACTACTGCTTTATTTAGACTTAGGAACTTTCATTTTTTATGTTGAATTATTTAAAGGTGGTATCATTTTGGTCACCAAAAAGATTTCTAAAATTTCCCCTAAATCTGTCATAATATGTTGTAATAAAACAACTTGTAAGATTTCTTTTTGCTTTTATGTTTCCTGAGCAACAAAAAATATTTTAAAAGCATTTCTTAAACACATTTAATTATTTAAAGAAAATAATTTTTGTTGTTTGCATTTCATAAACAATATTTCCTTTTTTTTCTTCATCTTTTTCCATCCATGGCATCTGCTCCGATGGGGTTATATTAAAATTATGTTTGCTTTAGCTTCAATATAATGTAGGACTGGTCAAATGTTATGCTTATTTTCGTTTTTAGTTCTAAACTGTATATAATTGTGTATATAATTCAAAGAATAGGATCATTTCGATTTCACAGGTCGATATGATTTTTGTAACATTAATGCGAATTCTCTTTTTGCGTTTGATCTAGGTAGTTATTAAAACACGTTTTCACAGGAATGGCCTAGTACATTCCACATTCAAGTACCTACTTCTCCTTTGTATTATGGGCTAATTGAAATTATTTGTACCAGACTTTGGACTGGACAATGTAGGAATTACCACAAGACCATAGAGGGGATATTTTACAGTATTTTACGAACCTTTCAAGAGCAGTTTTATTGCTTTCTATAGTTTAGTTGGTTTCTGTCTCGTTTAGAGTACAGTCAAGTGTTTAAGTCGATTTTATTTAAAATAGCATGTTTTAGTCGTCGATTTTGCGAAAATCTAGCGGATAAGTTTTATTGTATATTCGCACGATTTATTTTAAAGTCACAAGCCAGATTTATATCCGAGGAGCCAGCTTTTATATTTTAAGTGCCATATTTATTTGACCTCAAATAAGAAAGCTTTCAGGTGATTTCCAGAAAAATTAAATGAAAAGGAATTGGTAGCTTGTACGTATTTTGTAAGTGTAGTGAAAGAATTTCTGGGCAAAAAGAAATATGGAAAGTATAAAAAACCTCATAGATGAACTCTTGAAATCCTATGAAATACTAGGATGTCGCATGTCCTTAAAAATAGATTATTAATATTCTCATTTGGATTTTTTTCCGGAAAATATCGATGCACTAAGCGACAAGGGGAGAAGTTTCATCAGGACATTAGGCCGATTAAAGCAAAATACCAGAGTCGCTGAAACCCACCTATGTTGGGCAACTGCTGGTCGTTTTTAAAAAGAGATGTTGTTACAGAACACAGAACAAAAATTAAAGTTTTTTTCGCTGTATGACATCTAATATATTTTTTATTCACATAATCCTCAGTAATTTACGTTTTACATGTTTATATTAAATAAATATTAGATTGTAAAAATATGTCGTCTCATTTCTTCCCCACCACCGACTCCTTGTAACAAAAAACTATTCGTGTTACAGTAATTAGCTTATTATTTTCGGATTTAGGACTACAGAATACTTCACATGCATCTATTTTTATCAATATCACCTCAAAAAAGTTTATATTTGTTGAGCTGTGTTATTAGTGATTTCGTATTAATCATTACCAACTTGTCATGTTGATTGTCCACATTTATAGCTAACATGGGTTTCGAAGTAAAACGAAGTTTTGGAATTGGAATAGGAACTGAAATAATTATTTTATAGAAAATTAGCCCATGACAATTTTCTACCATTTTTATTTAAAACTGTTTCTATTTTTTATAATTAAATATATTTTCGTATTATAAATAACTGAAATGGTGTATATGATTATATATTATAAAAAATAATGAATTTAAATGTTATCAACATATGTTGGCTATTACTGGCTTCATAAAATATAATTTGGCGCTATTTTGTTATTATTCTTTTTCATAATTGTTTTTAAACGACGTATATACTCAATACTATTTAATTATTAATATTTATACATTAAAAATATTTTAAACGTTTAAGTTGGTTGGTTAATTTCCATTATAGACGTATCCGTAAATTATGTTGCTATTCAGCAACTCATATCTCATATAGCTTAACGTAGGCTCTGATTCAAGTCTAGCTGCTATTGATTAACCCTAGTTACAACTCCCCATGGGTTTTGTTTTGTGCTCAACTTTTAGTTTTGTCTAACTGATATAACTGAAGAACAATTCTTTGTCAAATTTGACACTCAAAAACATCCATCGTGAACGATAAGGTCGAACCATCGCCTTGGGCACAGCGTCAAGGCGTATGTCTTAAACAATCGGGCATTGTATCAAGTGGAATAACAAAGTACATACTCACTGTAACTTTCAGGCATTGATAGACTGAGATGGTTTAGTTTTTATTGAGGTATTACAACAAGGCTACTTACATCTACTACGTACATCATATCTTAACCAGTGGCTATCAAGACCAGTGGCGGCACGTGAGGGAGGGCGTTAGGGCGCCACCCCTCCAGCATTTGCCACAGTAAGTAATTTTTCAGAGCAAAACACCATATTTTATTTCCGTTCAGTTTCATTCCTTTAACTCATTTTCCTGGTTCACCTCCTGTATTGGGTTTCAATAGCACGAAGAGTAAAAAGGAGGAAGGGGAAAGCAAAAACCATCTTTAGCAGCACTATTTTCTTCTATACTCTCCCACATTAAAAACCCACTGCTTAAAACTTCCTGTGTTTGAGGGGGATTAGGTAAATTTGGAAATTAGTGAGAGACCTGGAGATTTTAGTTGGCAACAAAAAATATTAAGGCCAAAGGCCTTTAAGACATATATCGGTAATCTTGCTATGTTGGGGCGTGCAGTATCTTGCTGATAAGAAGGAGTCTGAAGCATTTTAATGTTTGCGTCTGTTGGTGGTTATACTCATAAGGGTACCGACATATGCTCTCTGGCCAAGATGAGGGAGTCCCGCTCCACAATCAAACAACCCATATTTTCGCCGACTTCTCGCCGGAAAGCTTATAAATGGAGTTTTTTGACTTCTTTGGACTGCGTACAATGAGACAACAGTAGTCAGGAGTTATACACCCCCGACCGTTGGGTTCCACAATCCCATGTGGAACGCACAACAACCTGCGTCTCCGCCATAATGAGCAATGTTGTCTCGTTGGACGCAGCCAACTCGGCGAAAATATGGGTTGTTAGATTGTGGAGAGGTACTTCCTTTTCTTGGCGAGAGAGCATATGTCGGTACTATGATGAGTCTAACCATTAACAGACGAAACATGTACCCTCCAATGTAAGGGATGGGTGGAGCTTCCTGCCGGTCAAGCAACTAACCATTGCTCATTATGACGGAGACGCAGGTTGTGCGTTCCACATGATCCCAACGGTCGGGGATGTATAACTCCTGACTACTGGTTGTCTGGTTGGACGCGGTCCAAAGAAGTCAAAACTCCATATAAATACTATATATATATATATATATATATATATATATATATATATATATATATATATATATATATATATATACATACACTTATATTAATAATCCCATCCCATGTAGAATATCAGAATATCAGTATCACTTAACCTTATTGAAACCAAGCCCTGCCAAACCTTAATATATGTGGACTTCTCCGTTAATGGTAATCTCTCGCACCCGATCATTGAACCTTTCTTAAATTATCTGAGCTGAGTAAAATTTATAGCTTTTCGCCTCTCAACAATTGTAGTATATAAAACTGTCGCAATTTCTATGACAATCAGTATATTTGATATTAAGCGTAGTTTGTTGGATATTAATTTAAAAAAAAAACCAGTTTGAATTTTTAATACTGCAAGTCGATACAAATGTTTTACATCATTGTCAATAAGAATATATTTTCATGCCTCTGAAAAAGCAGGTAATGATATTCAAAAAAGGAGGAAAATGATATTTACTTTATACCGGGAACATTTGACTGTGTACTTGAGAAAACTCAAAAAAAATAACTAGGTATTTTATAAAGAAGTTTATCACAGGTGGAGCAAGTATCATGTTTCCATTTTAATTGTATATAACTTTCAAAAGAAACAAAACAAATTTTCTTATTTAGTATATTTATATTATTTCTTATATAGTATGTTTAAATTTTGTGATACTTAATTTTTGAAAATTATGTTAATAAAATATGAGACATTAGTGTAACTTTGAGTCCTTTTCAACATTTTTTCCATAACTTTTGTCAATATATCTGGTGTTAATGCATCGATTTTAGCACGAATGTTACCCTTGAGTTGCTGTATTGCAAATAAATCCATATTCAAAATGTTTAACGCCGTGTGTGAAAATAAAACAATTTTGCAGAAATGCACAAGATTGTCGATTTCGGAAATCTCCCGATGTACAGGTAGCAGTCCATACGTAACTGTTAATTTGATTAAAGATCCCTGAACAGTACAGAATGAAAAATATTACTCGAAGATTCTCTGTATTAACAGATAGGTAAAAACGTGTAATCTTACGCATCCCTTCAAATAATACATTGTCATCTCGTCACATTGCGCATAAAGCAAATGTGATTACCAACATTAAAAATGTTAGAAGGGTCCTTCGATTAACTTCACATATTCAGAGGAAAATAATGAAGATTACCTTGTCCGTGGGATATGCTTATAAAGAACATCTGAAGCAGTGCGTTTGCGACCTGCTCTTTGGGACAAATAAAAAGAACAAATAATGTTTTCTGAGAGAAATTTAATAAGCGTCATGGTTTGGGCAGACATGGGGTATAAAAAAGATTGACATCGTTTTCATTTCGTTTCGAATAAACAGTCAGGATTACTTAAAAATGATTCATACACTACTAAAGAAATATTTGAAAACAACGCCAAAGGATAGTTTTATATTTCTGCAAGACAATACTCCCATGTATACAGCTCGGGTAGTTAAGGAGTATTTTATCCGAAGAATATTCGCCTTTTTGACTGGCCAGTTTCCAGAGCTAAATATTATCGAAAATGTTTGGGCACAGCTAGCTTGAGACGCATACAAAGGTTCGAGGCAATTTCAAACTTAAGAGGAATTACAAAAGGCAATTGAAGAAACTAGGCCAGACTTCCTCAAAATAACCTCAAGTACTCCTATTTACGACACTCTTCTCAATGGAATAATAGCAGTTTTGGAGAAACAAGAACGGGTTTGCAGGTTATAAATTTTTAATAATAAATCCTTTCAATAAAGTTATTTTGAAAAAATCGAAAAAAAACTTTTTGGTCCACCTTAAAATTATTTATTGCAAACATTTCAGATGTAACACTCCCCATCGATATAAATTCATCAAGTGCATTTTTAGATAAGTCAAATACAAGAGGGCGTGAATAAAATGGAACAAAAACCTAAAAAATCGCAAAAATAAGGGTGTCCTACATTTTTGATCTGGACCTTATTCGGTCAAAATACCCTGAGGGGCACGAAAATGTTCTAATTCTAAATGATGCTTTAGAATAACATTTTCAATGTATTTTCAAAAACGACAAATAATAATTTTTCCAGCCTTTGTAAGCAACTGTGATGAAAAATTATTAATATTTTTTTAACTATATATACGTAACATATATATTAAACAGCAATTGGTTTGCGACTTTTACTAAATTTGTGTAGTCACCGTATACGATTCTGGTTGGCCTTGTATATCAAATATGGAGTTCTAGAAAAAATACTTAACATTGAGCAACCGTATGGCGAAGTAAAACATATTTTGAATCAGATGGCTCTTGAATTATGTGTAAATACACATACTATTTTATTGTGGTTTTGTCATAAATCGAAATAAATATCATGTTGTCGCGAGTCACGAGTCACGAGTTATTTGATCCAGATTATCATCAAAATTCAGTAGTCAACAAAGAAAAATGAAACGGAATAACCAAAACCATTAATCATAAAAAAGTCCAACGTAACAACATAAAACTAGATATTTTAAAGTACATATGGGAATGGTTATCAGAATCATAAATACTGAATATCTAAAGACTAGAATGCCTCAATTATCTCATTATTAGTAACAATTATAGAAGAATTTTATTATTGCCAGCTAGAGGAAAGAGAAAATATTAAAAAATCTTCAGGAAATCAATGAAGGTTGAGACCTGGTAGAAGTACCCGAGACTGCATTTTTTGCCTTAGACAAATATCAGAAGGAACGGTATGAGATAAAGATGGAAAGAAGACAAAATAGAGAATGTGCATAGATGCACAAAAATTCTTGTAAAAATTTCATGCCCAGAAGCATGATTTCAAATTTAATCCGAAACAGAGAAAAAGACAATAAAAACTATTAAAAGTATATATAAAGTGGTGTCCCGAAAACGAATGTGTTTTAAAGAAATATAACTTTGCTTATTATAATTCTTTGAAAAAAATATTTATTAACATAAAAATAACCAGTGTAACATGCCATATTTAATGTTTAAGTACCGAAAATAATATAGTCCAGGTGATAGCCATTTTCACAAATACACATTTGGAGCCGTTCGGACATGTAGCGAGGTGATTTAATGGTCATTGGTAGTGGCCATTGGCTAAAATGGTCCGAAAGTTTCGCACTTGTCAATACCATAACACTTTATTTTATGGAGTGTGTAGTGGACTTTGGTGCAATTCATGGGGATTGAAAAAAAAATGTTTGGAAGAGTGAATGCAAACTTTCGAGAACGGCTCCAAACATATGTTTATGAAAATGCCCATTACTTAGATAACATTATCTTCCACACTTAAACATTGAGAATGGTATTTTAAATTGATTATTTTTTATGTTAGTAAATCACATACAGATTTAAGAATACTCAGTCCCACATTATACATTGATTGATGATATTGTTACAATTAGATGGCATAAACAAATGAAAAAATCGAAGTTAAAAATTAATACAGCAAAAAACAAAATGACTGATATACCTTACAGCACCTTGAAGAGGAGATACAATTTAGCTAAAGCTAATAGTGGTAGTTATAAATGTCCTCCTAAGTTGGGAAGACGTCCTGTCTTCACTTTTGAGCAAGAAAAGGTTCTTGCTGATCATCCTCGTACGATATCAAATAAATTGTATGGTCTTACGAAAGAACAATTTCCTAAAACATGTTACATCATAGCTAAAAGACTAGGTTTTGCAGAAAAGATTAATAAAGTCAATAAAACTGCTGGCAAAGATTGGCTGTCTGATTTTTTACAGCGACATCCTGATTTTAGTATCAGAAAGCCCGAAGCAACGAGTATCAATAGAATAAATTGATTTAACAAGACTGAAATAACACTTTTCTTTGATAATTTGAAAAAACTGATGATGAAGATAACTTTGAACCACAAAGGATTTACAATGTAGATGAAACTGGTGTGACGATTGTCCAAGAAAATGAAAAAATTATAGCTCCCAAAGGACAAAAACGCGTTGAAGCTGTGACATCATGGGAAAGAGGTAAAACCGTCACAGTAATATGTGCTATAAACACTTCAGGATCTTTTATCCCACCTCTTTTATTTTTCCTCGACAATATCACTCACAACAGCTGGAAAAATATTGACCACCAGGAGCTGTTTACACATGTTCTAATAATGGTTGGACAACCAAAAATATATTCATTTTATGGCTACGACATTTTATAAAACAAATCAAACCTACTGCTGAAAACCCAGTTTTGCTAGTGTTGAATAATCACAACAGTTAATCTACTCTAGAAATTTGGGAATTGCCAAAAGAAAACCATGTCATAATGCTTACCATTCCACCACATTCATCACATCGTCTACAACCCCATGACGTTACTTTTTATTCCTCCCTTAAAAGAGCTTACAACAAAGAGTGTGACATGTGTATGAAACCAAAAAATTTGACAAAAGTTACACCATATGAGATTGTAGGGCTGTTTAATAAAGCCTAATGAGAGTAGCGTGTTTAGAACAGCAGTTTTAGGCTTTAAAGTAACGGGAATATTCCCTATGAACCCTGCAATTTGTAGTGATGATGATTCCATTGATACTGATGAGAAGCCGGTTCTCTGGGTACACATGTTATTGTTCAGTCCATATCTCATAGTACATAACAGCAGTCAGCTAACGTCAACCCTGTTACGATTCAATCAACATCAAATAATACACCTCAAATAATACAATTCAACAGCAAGCTACTGTAAGCCCAGTACAATTCCATCCACATCATATGTAATACAACAGAAACAAGTCATTCAGCAGTCAACTATTTTCAACTCTATCCTGATTTGGTCTCTATCACATGCAACCTTAAATTAGCCTGTCATTCAGCACCCAGCTATCGGCAGACCTACCACAACTCCGTCCTCAACAAATGAAAACCAACAATGTGAAACCAATATTCATAATGATCAAACATTTTCAGACTTTGCTACTATTGTGTCCACTGTAAGCCCAATGCCACAACCCCACATCTCTAATAAAAACAAAATCTTGAAAACAAACGGCATTCTGAAATCATAACAAGCACATCAATGAAAACTGTATTCGAAGAAAAAAAGAAGAAACGTATTGAAAAAGACAGTAAAACAAAAGTGAATCAGCCAAGTAACAGATTATATTATACATTACAGATATAGATTATTTCAATGAAGACAATGTTTCTCAGAAAGATAGAAGGTACTAATGATTCTAATTCTGTGTTTGTCCCAACTTGAATCTATTATGGGTACGGGGTTCTGGATATCAACAAATAGATTGAATTAAAAAGTTGTTGCAGAAATTGAGAGAGTTGAAAATTGTTGTTACTAATTTTAAGGCAAATACGCGTTACCAAATTAGATAAAATCAAAAATAAGCCGTTACTAATAGACTTGGAGTTACTTTAATGATGTAAAAATCAAGGAACGGCAGTTAAGTTAATTTGAATATCTAATTTATATGGGGGAGGGGGACAATCTAGTAAAGTAAATATATGATCGGATCGAAATAGAGGGAGTGGGAAACCGAGAAACATTTGGGACCTTGAAACCAGATAAGAGGTATTCCTGGAATGAAGCTGTAAGAATGTCCATGGATAGAAAAATTGGAAGAATTACAGAACTTCTCAACACTTGACGGTAAAAGAAACCTTGATAAGCAAATAAGTAATTTTCATCTAACAATAGGTTGGCAAATAAACCCCTTCAGTTTTTGAGTCCATGAATTATAATTTTTTAGAAGATAATTTATAATCAGTTATGTATTAATCGTTGTTATTTACAATATTTCACCATATTTTTGCCAACTTAATTATGCGTTCTTAAAGCGGCCCCTAGACGTTCAATATTATGGTCAATATATTGCACAATAATGCATATTACACTTTCGTAGCTTTTGTAGTCATAAAATAAGTAAGGAAGAAGAGAGAAAATGTATTTTGGAGTGTATTGAATTATACCATAGCTTACCAGTTTTGTGGAAGATTAAAAGCGCTGATTATAGCAACAAAATTAAGAAAAATGAACAATACGAACAATTGCTTTGTAAATATAAAGAATGAATTAATTAATTAATTCTTTATATTATAAAGTAATAATATAATAATAATATAATAATATATTATAATAATAATATATAATAATAATAATAATATATTTATATTATTAATTAATTAATTAAGAAATTAATTCGTTGCGCTCTAACTTTAAAAAAGAATTGAAGTGTGAATTGAAGGATTCTGAAAAAAGTGGTACAGGAACAAGTGACAGAATAGAGCCAACATTGTAGTATTCTGAAATGAAGTTTCTAATAATAAAGTACCAAATACTTCACAAAATAGCATTAATAGTATTCAGACAGAAGATGACAAAGAGGAGAATGAGAATTTCATTCACGATGTGGATATTGGAACACATAATACTTCTAGAATCAATGTAAGTAACTACAATTTATTTATTTATATTTAAATTTACATATTTATGTATGACTATATTTTATGAAAATTTATGTTGCTATGAAACCTGCCCTTCATTATTAAAGTAATTGCAATAACTATCTCTCGCATTTTTTGTAATTAGAGGCGAATTTCTGGAATGAGTTGACTCAAGTGATGGTAATTGTCCAGGTGTTCTTCAAGTTCCATCTACGATATTACCAGATTCTAAATCTTCTACATCTACAGACTTGCTACTCATGTGTATTTGTGACTGGTTTCTTCTTAAATAATTGTGCAAACTGCAAACTTTCTAAGACAATTGTTTTACATATCTCAGGAGATAATACAATAGATTGTTGAAATATACCAAACTTTGCAACTAAAATGCCAAATGCATTTTCCACGATGCGGCGCGCACTACTTAGTTGATAGTTAAAAACTCGTTTTTCCGTGGTTAATCCTATTTGGTTAAAAGGTTTCATAAAATACTCCGTCAATGCAAAATTATGTATACACAACCAGTTAATGAAAACTGTTCAGGACACTCTCAACCTTCTGAATATTTTGGCTAACCTACTCAATTTGTATAAAATGTGCATAGAGAACCAGGTAATGAAAACATTTCAGAACATTCTCACACTTCTCAATATTTTTCAAATTTTCAATGTAAAAATGTTCAATAAATAATGTTATTTTAAATATTGATTGAATTTTACTTACCTTACCTTTATGTAGTCTTTCAAGCAGTGTATTATGGATGTGCAAGTTTCCAATACAATTATGCTTATGGATTGTGGAGAAATAGCACTTGTAAATTTTAAATCCTCAAAACTATTTCCAGTAGCTAAATAACGTAATGTTGTTGACAAATGTTGGATTGCTGGTATAGAATCTCGCATTATAGTGTCCTATTTTTTGAATTTCAGGTATAACCATTCTCAAGAGGTTATCAAATAATGAACCGTCCATTCGCAGAAAGTTTCGGTAATCAGTTGGTTCACATATTCTTAGTTCACTAAATAAATTTTCATTAGTGTATTTATTCCTTTTTTCGAACCATTCTTTTATTCATCTGCGTTTTTTTTTCTTTATTTTTCAAAGCTATGACTAAAGCAATTACAATGTTAATTAACATGTTGAATTATTTTCAACATGTTAAGTTGTTGACTGTTGAAGGGTCAGTTGAAAACTAAATTATTGAACAATAATATTGCAACGTGTGGGTCCTCCAGTCAACGTATTGCACAATATATTGTTCAATATATTGACTATAATATTGAACATCTAGGGGCCGTTTAAAACGTATAAAACTTCTTAACAAATGTGTGTGTCTCTGAGTATTCTCATCACCAGTGAAGGTTATGTCACGACTTATTTGGTGCCCGAAATAAATAACAATGTTAGGGAGTCACCTCAGGTGAATATTACATATTCTACGAGGTATCTAAATAAAGTAATAAGTTTGGCGACGTAGCATTCGATCTGGCCATAGTGTTGGCTTTTCCTACTGAGGGGAGGCAAGCTAACATCTAATACCTGTTCATATAGTTTAAACTCCCTAGAGTCATTTGATTGTTCGTAGTAATTCTTTTCGTGAACCGGATTTTTTTAATGCCTTCTGAAAATTAGTGACAACAATTTTGACTAACGATATGCTATGAAGTTTTGTTTTAGACTTGGACACAGGTTGGTATTTATGTATCCTGAATAATAAATAACAATAAATGTTTTTGAAGAAGCCATATCATTGAAAATGGTTTCATTGTTTTTCAAAACATTTTCCGCCATGTTCGATATGCTTTTCCATACGTTTGAAGTAATGTTCATAGCACTTTTCCATTCCGATTGAGGTATTTTTTTTTATATATTTATATTTTTCACGGCTAAATGTTCATATAAAATCTTGTCATACAAATGGCTAGGGATGCCTCAATCTCATAGTATGTCACATGAGGATCTTGCTTTATCAGTTCGCGCACAGTACGATATTTTCTGGATATTTTCTGGCACGACGACCGATTTTGAACAACCTTCTTTAAATTCATCTGTGAGCTAACAAGGGCCTCGATTGAATTCACTAAACCAGTGATATACAGTGGTTTTAGATGGTGCTTCATAGCCAAAAGTCGAAATGAGTTGATCGATGCACTATTGTTGAAATAATCCATGTCAAAAGTGTTAGTACATCATCTGAAGAATTCTCACGAGTTAATCCCATTTTTTAACTGAAATAAATTTTTCGAGTCACTAAACAACAGAAATATAGTTCGTATGACAACATGTTCTGAGAACGTACACAGCCAACAATGTCAAACTTTATGATGTATATGTCAGATGGCGCCTAGTAATACCATTGTTGGCAATTCCGTATACATAAATAGCAACCTTCGTATGTGCGCGAACATGGTTTCAAAAAACCTTTTGCGGCATCATAATGACAACAGGAGGAAAATTAATGTCTTGAATTTTTGAGGCGAATTGAAAATGAGCCTCAATTTTTGGAACGTGTCATTCTCGTACTGTTAACGAGTCTTGAATTTTTTAATACAATCCGGAAACGAAGCACTAAATCCAGGAATAATATACTCAAACTTGACCACGACCAAAAGAGTTTTAAAAAAGTTTCCGTCGCACTGAACCCAAGTCTGAAACAAAACTTAACAGCGCACTGTTGCCCAAACTTGTTGTTACACATTTTCAGAACGCACTAGAAAAATTCTGTTTATGAAAAGAATTGCTTCGTACCACCAAGTGATTCTAGGCAGTTCAAACTTGTACTGAAGATACATCGGATGTTTATTACATCCGATATATGTTTATACATTTACACACCTTATAAAATATTATTGAATAAACTAAATTATTAGAAATAACTCACTTGCAAAGATTCTATAAGTTCCATCCTATAATAAGAACAATCAGGGTATTAAGAATATTTTATAAATTAGATATCTAATTTATACTGTGTAGGTTTAGTAATATTTATTAATATCTGTACATAATAAAATTTTAACCCTTCCTAAGTACTATACTATTATTATAAATATGTAATATTATCTGTGGAATGTTTCACACGCACATTTATAATTTAATAGAACATTACGTATTCGTTTCAGAAAATCGGCGATTTTAGCAAATTAGGCAGTTGTTTGCAAAACATAAGATATTTTTCATATTGGAATTTTATGACACTGTAGGCGATTTCAACATTCACACATGTTCAAACGTCCTCCAAATTTTGCTTATATTCAATCACGTCTATATGTAAATGAGGAAGTAAAGTTTTATAAGATATAAGTAAACCAGGTTTTTTCTAAAAAAAATTTCAACATCAGTACCGCGATTAAGTCCGAATCGTGGAATGTAAAATAAAATCAGTGATGAAATTTGATGATAGTACTGAATAAAATTAAAAATGTTTTCTCTAATAACCTAAAAAAACTACTAAAAATTATATTATATAATAATTTCTGATATTATGCATAAGTTATTCGAAAGGAAATTTCGTTTTCTTACACGAAAATGAAATGATTATTCCTTTATGAATTTTAATTTTGCACTGATAACTTTGTTCCAGCGGTTCCTGATAAATATTTTCAGGATTCAGGATTCCAATTTTTTTTTTTGCAAAACAGGAAATTTGATTTGGAACCTGCAGTTGAATCAAGTATTTTAAATTGATTCATCTGACACTTAAAAACACTTTTACCAACCTGATACACAAATATTATTATACCAGGAATTTCGAAATGCTACTCTAATATGTCTCATTCATGGAATTTGGTTATAAAACTCTCCAAGCATGTGTCAGAATTAATCTTCTGATAAAACACTACACCCCTCAGAATTTTTTTTGTGTATGGAATCCATCAATTTTATCCAAGGAACCAGAAGAAAGAAACTCATTAAAATCAGTCACTGTTCAGTTCTCCGAAGCATAAAGCATTGTTTTCAAAATATCTTGAGATGTTTTAATATACACGTCTGAAATATATAATACGTCAGACCGTATTTTTATGGTATTCAACATACAATTATTACATATTTGATCTCATTATGTGGTAATATTTCTTATCACATATTTTTCTTTTAAAATATTGTTGCATAACAACAAATTATAACGACAGAGGTATTATTATTAAGCATAACCCCACAGCAATAATCAGCGACTTAACTGAATATCCATTTATATTGATATCGCTTTGCTATTATAAAAATATCTTGATATTCCTGATATATCCATATATTGGATATATGATATATGGATATATGATATATGGATATATGATATATTGAATGTTCTGGATTAAATAAAGAATCGTTTTCGATTTCGTGTAGAAATTATCTATGATCAATTAAAGTATAACCAGGTTATTTTTCATTCACAGTCGAAGATTGTAGTGGTTGTGGAAGTTCGTCACTTCACATTCACACACGTTCGACTCACGGGTCGTAAAACTAATGGTAAATTTAATTATGATTAATATCGATTAATTAAAACTAATGATAATCCACAGTATGTTTAGACTTTGGTCCAATACCTACTATATAAGGAGCCAAAAAAAAACAATCTATAAGGTTGTTTTTCGGCTTTTTTCAAAACATTGTAACTTCATCCCACATTTTGTGATTTGCACCTTTCAACCGATTCTTTAACAAGTTTTACAACATACAAGCGGGATGCATGGATCCTTGGTATCTAATTGTAATTTCGAAAAAAGTTCGTAACCCTTTTTCAAAAGTACGATGAATGTACAATTTTGCGGTGTAAAGGTGAGCTCTCCGCATACATAAAAAACGGTTGGTGCTATTTATGCACTATCTGGGTACTGTATTTCAAATTAATCACAATCAAAGTAAAAAAAAAAAAAACATATTATATAGAACTCAAAAAATACATAAATACGATATAAAAAATAACATACATTCGGAGGCTGGTAAATCTGATTTTGTTATTTAGATGTCATCCTCATAAGTACGTCCAATAATTAAGTGTACTGAGTAACAAAATAATGCTAAGGTTCATTTAAAAAACAAATGACGTGCTCTCTTACCATATATGTTTATATATATATATATATATATATATATATATATATATATATATATATATATATATATATATATATGCTCAAAAGATAGTGTAGTGGGGCCATGGACAGAAATCTTCCATCCGTACTCCACGTGTCCGATCGTTTCAAATCCACGTGGAGTGCAGATGGAAGATTTTTGTTATTTTAATATCTGTCTCAACGGCCCCGCTATGTTATCTTTTGAGCATACCGGATACCTACAGGTTGTGTGAAGAATGCATCGCTTAGATTCGACTACTGCGAACATTCACCGTAGGATGGCGCGAGTTGCATTGAGATTGTGACCCGCCATCAACATGGCCAGTTGACTTGGCCTGACTCTGATCGTTTCTCATCCGCTGTCTTCTTGCGTTATACGCTTGTCGAGCTAACGACGGCTATTAGGCCAGAAACCGGTTCTGGGAGGTACTTGTTGTGACGCGATGGCGGCTGATTTAAAACGATTGTACCCGTGGAGTAAGGATGGAGGAAAGGAAAGGATTTACGGTTAGAGGCGCATCAGCATCTAAGGCTAAACTTGAAGAGATTTACCACTAAACACCAAAACACTTTTTTGAACTGCTCGACGCACGTTTCGCTAATCATGTTAGCATCATCAGGAGATGATTTAATCCAGAAGAATTGATCTAAGGCAATAGCCTTATATATATATGTACATTTCTACCACTAAACGGCTTGCTTATAGCTTTAATAATCTGCCATTAAAGCATGCATTTATTTATATACATAGCTAATAAGCTATATTAGTTTTCTTGACAGAATGACGAATGTAATATAAAATCATGAAATTTATTAATAATTAATTATTAATTAACATCATTATCATCACCAGCAGGTGTCGATCCACTGCAAGATGAAGGACTCTTCAGCATGCTTCCAACTCTCACGAACCTGGGCGTACACATCGCTCTACATTAATGTAGAGATTAAGTCAAATACTTTTTCGTAGTCGATAAAAGCCAAGCACAGTGGCAGGGTGTATTCATTGTGCGTTTCTGTGCCCTGCTGTACAACCTCGATGCGATCCATTGTACTGAATCCACTTCGGAATCCTGCCTGTTCTCTTGGTTGTGCGTCATTCAATTATCTTAATATTATTTTAGATATTATCTTAGTGAATAGAAGATATTATCTCTGTGCTCCTTTTTTTTATGTGAAAGGATCACTTCTGCATTTTTCTAGAAGTTAGGAATTTTTTGTTCTTTGAGGCATATTGAGTATAATTTTGTCAGTGTTTTATGCACTGATGAGTCCGACCACCAATTTTAGCATTTCGACAGTTTCTTTTAGAGCTTTTTGCACTAGCTACATGTTAAACCGGCGCGTCTCCTCTGATACGTTTTCTTATAGTTTTGCAAAGCTTACTCGACTCTGCTAGAAGGACTCCCAGCATTTCTCATAGCCTCTCGTTTTTTCATTAAATCAATGGTCTCATTGGAGATATTTGTCTGTTTGAGACATTTTTCTTCTGGTGCTATTGAAGCAGCCATTTCAAGCACATTGTTGCTAATTTCTTTATATTGGGCTGATATTTCCATGTTCTCCGGGTCTTGTAACATAGCAATGCGGTTCGACAAAGTAATCTCAAAATCGCTGCCCCTCTCCAGCAATTTTCCGAGAACCTACTTTGACGTTCTTACCATTCTTTCGCGCTCTCTTCAACACTTATCCTAACTTTTGCTCGTACCATTTGGTGGTCACTTTCAACTTTAAAATTGCTGAGGACAGTACAATTACAAAATATTGTTTTATCGTTGGTCATGTATATATATATATATATATATATATATATATATATATATATATATATATATATATATATATATATATATGCATACATATATATATATATATATATATATATATATATATATATATATATATATATATATATATATATGCATACAAGGTGTTTGAATTGAAGGGAGAGGTTATTTGAAATGCATTAAGCCAAATTTTCCATAGTACAGGGGTCGCCAACCCGCCGATCGCGAGCTACCAATAGCTCACGTGGACAATTTCGGTAGCTCACGACTATAAGCAATCGAACTCATAATCTTTATACAACAACACAAATATCGAAATTATAATACTGTTACGGATTACGGCCTGATCCGAATATATATATATATATATATATATATATATATATATATATATATATATATATATATATATATATATATCCATTTCTGTGCGAACAACGTTTTCAGTTCCGTTACAGTTACAATTATAAGTGTGGCAAGCAGTAGTAAAGAAGTTAAAACATACTATTTCCATTCTGAGGGGGAAGAATAATAATTCTTGACACAAATTAAAAGCGAAAATGTATGTTTGTTGTGTAACGCTTCTGTATTCGGTGCTAAAAAGGGAAATCTTGAAAGGTACTATAAAACTGTTCATTCGACTTTTAAAAAATAATATTTTTTATATTCTACCGTTAGAAAGATAAAATGACAATTAAAAAATCAGTTAATTGGACAACAATCAACATTTTTAAAAGTATTTTGACAAAAATAAGACTACAACTGAAGCTTCCTATCGCTTATCGCAGATAATTGTACAAAATAAGAAGTATTATGCAGGAGGAGAAATAATAAAACGTGCATTTTTAGAAACTGCTTATTCATTATTCGCCAACTTTAAAAAAAAACGAGATAGTGTCTGCCATAAAAACAATGAAACTTTCTGCCAATACAGTGACGAGTAGAAGCAATGAGTAGTGACGTCTTTTTCTTTAGTTAAAACGTGACTTAGATGACTGTAGTTATTTTTCCCTGCAACTTGACGAATCCACAGATGTGGTTGATACCGCCTAGATGACTGTTTTTCCACATGGCTGATTAAAGAACTTTTGAAAATTATTGCACTAAGCATACTACTGGACAGGACCTGTTGCCATTTGAAAAATGTTATTTCGTCTGAGCAAATTCCAATATTTAAAATGGTAGGTTTGATAACAGATGGAGCTCCAGGTATGGTGGGTTCCTAGAAGACTCTTGTGGCATTATATCCAAAGGATGATACTTTTCCGCAATTCCTCTCTTATCATTGCATTATCCACCAACAGGCATTATGCGGGAAGTTTTTGAAACTAAACGACGTTATGAAAATGCTAGTAAAAATTGTGAACAGGGTTAAAGCTCAGTCGTTACAGAGAAGATTATTCAAAGAACTGACCGATGAAATAGACTGTCAATACGGGGTTGAGTACAATACTCTAAAGTCCAGTAAAGTAGAGGAAAAAAACGTACTCAAACGTTTTAATAATCTCCTACATGCTCTAGTTGATTTTTTTAAACAACGCGATAAACCCATTCCTGAACTAGAAAACTGAACCTGGCTTGAAGATTTTAGATTTCTGGTGGACATTACAGAAATAATAAATGAACTTAATTTATAGCTTCAAGGGAGAGACAAAGAATTCACTGAAATTATTTCTAATATAAAAGCGTTCACCAAAAAACTTGAATTTTTCGAAGAAAACCTAATAAACCGCGACACCAAGCACTTGGTTGCACCTTGTTCTTTCAGAAAAGATATCTCAAAATCAGTTGCAACCTTACGACAGTAAATATCATGTGCAAATAATATCGAACTTGAAGGATGCCTTTAAATCTCGTTTTAATGATTTCAACTAGTGGTGCAATTTGTTGACTCACCCTTCATGGAAATTAATATTGAGCAATTTGCCACTTGTGTTATGGACTACAACAGAAATGGAAGTTATTACGCTTCAAAATGATTTAACCTTAAAATTCTTCGAGTTGAATACAAAATGTATCTGGCATTTAGTAAGTAAAGACAATATATCAAAACAAATATCCAGTTTTAGTTAGCGTTGCCTTAAAAGTGAAATCGTTATTCAGTTCGAGCTATTTGTGTGAATCATCTTTCTCCAATATAAAATTATTAAGTGCAAATACCGCAACCGACTTACAGATGAACATTTGGTATTCGAATGGCTGTAACGAACTATACCGCCAATATTAAAAAAAAAGTTGAGGAGTCTCAGCCTTATCATTAAAATTTTATTTTGATCCGCATTTGATTTTAAATTTGCTATTGCTATTTAAATTTTGAAGTAAGACGTTACTTTTTTGTTATTTATATGGATCATGCGACTTTAATTTTTAAAAATATATGACATACCATTGCATCAAAATTGTGATTATTTTTCAGACATATACGATTTGTATATTGTATGTACATTATATGTAATATCTAATATAGTTATAGTATTTTAAAATAAATCTAGTACGTCAAAAATGTATTTCCATTACTGCATTAAACAAGTTTATACAGCCATCTCTATTTGAATATTATTAAAGTATCTCAACACATTGAAAATATTGGCGACCCCTGCCTTGAATTTTTTTGAAAATATTCAAATTGTAACATTCAACATGTACTATGAATAAAGGTGTCCATTTTATAAACGATTTCACTGGCAGTTTTTTGTTTGGATTCAACTATTGGTTACGTATATATATATATATATATATATATATATATATATATATATATATATATATATATATATATATATATATATATATATATATATATATATATATATATATATATATTAATATTTGTATTAAAGATCATTCGAAACAATTTAATACGGTTTAAGATACAATGGTGGACAGAGAAATAGAGCTATTACAATAAAAGACACTGTTTGGCAAATAAAGTTGTAATAGCATACATAATTAGTACAACTGTATAAAATAAATATACAACAAAAAAAGAAAAACATAATATCAAACTTAATTATAAAATAAATATAATAAACATAATATTTAACGGAATTTAGGAAAAAGAACTGAAAATGTGGTCATAAACATAGGGGCAACCAATAAACAAGCACAATATATACTGTTTAACAGTTATCAAAAATACTAAATAACACATAAACATTGTTTGAACATTTAATACTAGTTTTATGACCTTTGTGTTTTATTATTTCGACGCATCTTTTGGGTATCTTTGGGTGGGGAGTTTACAAGTCTTTGACACCTTTCAAATGGTATAGCTTCCCATTCTTTTTTAATCACCTCCCAAAGTTGAAGCTTGTTTCTTCATATTATGTTTACCACGACATTCATGAGATTAGTTCACAAGTTATCAATGGGATTGAGGTCTAGCGATTGGAAAGGCCACTGCAATAAATCCACTTTATTGTCACAAAGAAATTGTTTCCTTTTCCTAGCAATATGTTTCGGATCATTATCCTGTTTATATTTCCATACCATCGGTATATTTTCTTCTGCAAGAGGACTTCTTGAATAATGTGGATGTACACATATTGGTCCATGTTTTTTTTTTAATCTAGTAAATTGGTTTTGCATCATACCATGAAAAAGCTGCCCACAGCTTTATATTACATCCCTCATGCTTTACAGTTTTAATATCTTTTGGTAATAATTCTTGGTTGGGTGGTCTTCTAATATATCGCCTACCATTAGAAAGTTACTTGCCTGAAGTCTTCTTCGGATTGTTCTTGAAGTTATTTCTAACCCCAGTTCACTTTAAGTTTCAATAGACGATTTAAATGGGTCGGTTTTTGAAATTCGGACAATATGCCTATCAGTATGAGGTGTCGTTTTTTCTTAGTTCCACGGTTTTCATGAACAGGTATTTTTCCACCATTTTTTTTTGAACGACCGACTAGTCCTGGCTGGTCCTGGACCAGCTGGTCTTAACGATCTACCTATTCTTATTAAATTAAACGTTTTTATATTAGAGGCGCATCAGCAACTGAGTCTATTTAGCAAAACAAAATATTTTTCACATTTTTATAATATTGTTAACACGTTTCATTATTTATTTAAAATAATTGAATCTGTCACTATTAATCTAAACCAATAATAATCTAAACTAAAATTTTGAAATAAATAAATAAATAATATTAACATATAAATTCGTCAAACACATTTAGTGAAAGTATATCTTTTCGGACGACAGGAAATTGAGGTAAAGAATTTACGTCTAATTGATCGTTAAACTGTCCCATTTTTATGCAGTAGTATTTATTTCAGTGAAAGTTGACACTATGTTTGAATCTATCTTCCATAAAATATTCCCAAATTGTGTTTACTTTTTTTTTAAATTCTTGTCACCTAAAAAGTATTTAACAACTTACAATAGCGCTTTTGGCTTTCTATTTTTATAACAATACAATAACTAGTTGCGGCAAATAACAATTTGAGAAATTAGTACCTATTTAGAATAATATATTTCATTGCGTACCTTCCTTTTAAACAGATAGTTGCAGTGTTCATCATAACAAATTATATTCATATTTTCATATTTTTATTAAAATTATTAAAATTACAAATTTAAGGTATCCAAATTATAATATTTTACTTATTTATTAGCACTTCAACTTAGTTATCGGCATTTTCGACTATGTTTTACATCAATTCTTCTATTGGAACATTCAGCGTGAAACACTAAACTCGAAGAGATTTACCACTAAACACCAAATCACATTTTGAAACTTCTCAACGCACATTTCGCTAATCATGTTAGCATCATCAGGAGATGATTTAATCTCCTGATGATGCCTGAGATTAAATTATCTCCCGATGATGCTAGCATGGTTAGCGAAACGTGCGTCGAGAAGTTTCAAAAAGTGATTTAGTGGTAAATCTCTTCGAGTTTACCTTTTACATATATTTATGAAAAAATAAAATAAAACAAACCCAATTTGTAAAGCAGGGGTCTACAACTTTTTTTTATTCAAGAGCCAGTTTGGGGTATCTATGGCGACCGACGGGCCGCAAAATTAAGTTTATATATGATTTTTAAACTTTAAGGTAGCTTAAGACTTTATTTAGAAAATTTAGATAGATACGAAAGAGAATGGCAATAAAGGAAGACGTGGGATTCAAGATTGTAATAACAATAATAAATAATAATGTGAAATTACCACTAGGCTCAACA
The DNA here is from genome assembly GCA_031761425.1 of Cosmopolites sordidus. Lineage (NCBI taxonomy): Eukaryota > Metazoa > Arthropoda > Insecta > Coleoptera > Curculionidae > Cosmopolites > Cosmopolites sordidus. The sequence goes on along the minus strand of JARFXV010000482.1, from coordinate 81,968 downwards.
GAGACAGACAAATGATGTTATGGTTTCAAGAAATTACAATCAATTCAATTCAATGCAGTCAATTTAGACTTCTTGCCTTGAGAGATCTTACTTACTTACTTACACAAAAATAATTACGAATCAATGGGTTATAGAGCATGGAACATCAATTAGAATCTGAATCTTACCGAGAAATAGAATCTTACCGGCACATTTTTCACATTAATCCCTTTTTTATTTTCTCCTACATAGCTTGCGTGATAATAAGGCATTGATTATACAGCCTAAAGAATAGAGGAACCCCAAATGTTCTATATGAAGACAGGTGCATCATACCACAGGGAAAATGGTGTCTGGTTTGGTTCTTTATTTGAGGTCTAGCGACTGCCGACAATTATATACAGGAAATTACGGAGGATGCTTCAGAATCCAATTTTTCAGAAAGAAAAATAGAAAGAAAACTGGGACGATAGAGTAAAGGTAACCTCAGATTTCTTAGAATTCTTCCGACTGATATATATATATATATATATATATATATATATATATATATATATATATATATATATATATATATATATATATATATATATACCTGAATGTTTCACCAGTTGAGTACGTGAGCATGGGGATTATCGATAGACGACTTCTGAATTTACTCAATCTTCCTCAAACACTTGAAGCCTTAAATCATGACAACATGTAGCCGGAGTTAATACATCCTACATTCTTATTAATCGAGTTGCCAACCTATAAATTTGTTATTACTGGTTTATCCACTGATTAAATTGATACAATCTAGTCAAAAATAAATTAAATTTTGCAACAACGTTCATTCATTATCTGATATACTCCGTAAGTAAAGTATTTAAGATATTGAAATCATCCAATAAATATTTTGAAACATATTACTGTGCCTGTAATACGCCTGGAGTCGAAAACTAAATGGGCACGCCTGGGCCTGGGCAGGCCTGGTCAACTTACATACTATGCGTTTTGATAAGGAGTGTGTGACTTCTTCACGATACATACCCATAAAACCGGTTGAATTAATTAATTAATTAATTATTGTAACTTAGGTGAATTTAGGCATAAATATTCTAATGGTTCCGCGCCTCATAATACAAGAATTTATCGTTTATTCATACAATTTCAAGAATTCGGAACATTTGTGTATAGGTCCAGCATCAGAGGTCTGAGAACAGAGCGAAGTGCTGCAAATATTGGGAACTGCGAATTGAGAATATAGTGAATTATATGCACAATTGTGAATTTCTACTTGCAGTTTACATCGAATTTTGAGAAGTGACTTGCACGTGTTTTCCTATAAGATTCAAATTAACCATAAGTGATTAGAATATTGTTGCCTATAACTGATTAGAATATTGTAATTCCATTATAAACCACTTCTATCAAACTGACAATTTTCCTCCAAAAATAATTTGATGACTCCGAACTATTTTTTACAGAAATTTTTGAAGGAAAAAGTTTACATAAATAACCTCCAAACCATACAACCAAGGACAACATATGTTGTTGAGAGATATGTTGACAGTAGTTATGGCATATGTGTTACAAAAAGCACAAAGTGCTTAAGTGTAAACTTAAAGATGAAATAAACAGAGAAAAAATTGTCTTGTTTTTTGTTAAGTTATAAATAGTTAAAATGGTAGTGGGATACTTGCCCCATCCATTAGTTCTTGGTTTTCATGTTTTTTTTTCTCATAAAATATAAATTACATATATTACAGAACAATATATTTACTTAATTCGAAAATAAGATCACCCTGTATATGTCTGCATGAATATAGTAGCTAGAAAATTTCTAATAATTCCTCTAGAAAAACGAAAACAAACATCGTCAGTCTACTACTATCAGCGCTACCTTTCGTTAAGTGATTCGAAATTAACTTTTATAAAAACGAGGCTAAATCGACAGACAAACACCATAAATTAAATCCGGTGAGTCACATTCCAGCTCAAGTAAACTGCTCGATTTCCCATAAATGGATACTGAAAATTGTACGAGTTAATTTACAATTTTGAATTTCATTTAGCTTCATTCCGCGCTTGCACTTATTATACTGCAGATGGCAGTAATAAAACTGCTGGCACAACAAATTTATTTAATGGCCGCTTTAATAAAAACATTAATTTTTTCCTAATGGTTTTATATTATGGAGTTCTTTGAATTTTAGATGTCTTATGGAGTTTGTACATATATATATATATATATATATATATATATATATATATATATATATAAATCAAGATTAAGTCAATAGTTTGACGACGCCAAACTTGGTATCATAGGTTAACATCTTTTCCTCTCATCGGAGCCCATAACTACATAATATACATATACATCAACCTCAACATCTTCCTCAATCAGGGATATCATCTTCCTCAACAGTTCGCTGTGAAGTGTGAAAAAAATCGGAAAAAGTTAAAAGTAGAAAGCTATAAAAATGTTGATTAATATATAATTATATAACCTAATAGCAAGTATATTCCCTAATGGCAATTATATAACCTAATGAAAATTATATTATCTAATGATTTTTGTATCTATATGAATTTAGTAACAAATGATTTCGATAAATCTGTTGGATGGTCAGAAAACTGGAAAAATCTCTTTAAAATATATTAATATATCAAAGCACTTGAATAGGACCAATTATAATTATTTAAAAATACCGTATTTAAGATTTATAAAATCACTAATGACATGGCAAAAGTAGTCGACTCATAATATGACTAAAAGTACGACTAAGGGCCGGTTCTACAATGCAAGATTATACCAGGTACAAGCTATACTATAAGCTATACTATAAGCTATACTTGGAATAAAATTTGAAATGTCGTTCTGACATAATGAACGTTCAACGCCTGCAGAACGGCGTTTAAAATTTTATTCCAAATATAGCTTATACCTAGTATATTCTTGCATTATAGAACCGGCCCTATATAGAGAAGTATTAGTAGGAGCCTTAGAAAAAAATAATATGCAAATAAATGTAAATAAACCAACAAAGATGATTATATCCAGAGAATAGAAAATACATAAAACCAGATTGAAATACAAATAAATGTAATATATATTACAAGTATTTAATAACGACAATTATATTTGGTGTGAATATACTTTAGATATGTGACGGTGAATATACTTGAGATCAAGAATATATAGGATGTAAGGGAAAGTATTTTCATAAATTTAGCCAACAATCCTTCATATCATTAAAAAAAAAAGTTCTTGACAACAAGGGTTAAAACTTAATGATTCCTGAGAAAATTAACTGGAAAGTTACTAAATAATGCTCTATTTGCGTTTAATTTAGGTTGTTATTAAAACACATTTTCACAGAAATGGTCTAGAAAGTCCATTTTTAAGCACCGGCTTCTTCTTTATATAATAGAATAATTGAAATTATTTGTAGCTAACTTTGCAGTACAAAGGTAAGGAGTACTTTGGTATAAAGTATTGCTGTTTTTTGGGTCTATGGAACAGTAAGACAACAGAAGAACATTGCGGTAAGAAAGATTGGCCTCAGAACTTCTTTTGAATCTAGTACTTCAAACATAAAATACGCCCCCTTTGTTAACCAAAAAAAGGTGCTTCTTTTGCATCTCCATATTAAGCTTGGACTAATGAAAAGCTTTGTCAAAGCCATGGACAAAAAATGTAATGGTTTCAAGTACCTAAAAGAAATACTTCCTCAATTAAGAAGGCATATTTATTGGACCTCGAATAAGGAAGGTTCTAGGTGATTTCTGTTTTGAAGGAAAATTAAATGAAAGGAAGGTTTCGAAGTGTTTTGTAAGTGTAGTGAAAGGATTTCTAAAAGGTGAAAACAATCAAAACTCATAAAAATTCAACAAAGATGAAAACTATAAATAGTTCATAGATGAACTATTGAAAACCATTGAAAAATTCGTGTGTCGCATGTCCTTAAAAATGTCTTATTTTACACTCCCATTTAGTGTTTTTTCCGGAAAATTTGGGTGTAGTAAGCGACGAACAAGGACAGAGGTTTCATCAGGATATCAGGCCGATGGAAGCAAGATACCAGGGATGCTGGAACCCATCTATATTGGGCGACTACTGCTGCTTTTTAAAAAGAGATGATGCTACAGAACACAAGAGGAAAAAGTGAAAGTTATCGCTGTATGACATTTCATGTAATATATATTTTATTCACATAATCCTCAGTAATGCACAGATTCTTCTCTTTGCATAGATTTAACACGTTTTACATGTTTATATTAAATAAATATTAGATTGTAAAAATATGTCGTCTCCTTTTTTTTCCCCATCACCAACCCACTGTGACAAATAAACTGTACCTGTTAGTAATGAGCTTATCATTTTCGGATTTAGGACTACAAATTACTTTATATACACCTATATTTATCAATGATACCTCAAAAAGTTTAAATTTGTTGACATGTGTATGTAAAAGCATATTTGGTAAATATTAATTAGTTATCACGTAACGAATAAACTACAAATAAACTAATAAAGATTATTAAGACATTTTTTTTAAATTAAGAATCACGTCATATATTAGCCAACATCGATGCGGCAACGTCGCAATTCATCCGCAAAAAAAATGAACATTAATATTGCGAAAAAAAATAATTTCGATGTGTGCATTTAAGTTTGACTTTAAACCAAAAATATTATATTCTGTACGCATGCTGACATGCTTCTTTTTTATAAAGAAATTCTTCAAAAAAGAAGATCGGCGTATTTGTAGGCAATGATAAAGACTTTTGGATATGGGTACAGTTCCAAAAATTTTAAAAATGTGGGCGGCAACAAGAGGTAGATCCTGAAATCAAAAAATAAATTTTACATCTTATTACATTTTACATCATTTACATCATTTTACATCTACCAGAAGTACTCGAAGTGTTGGGCGACAAGTTGGACTTTCCCATTGAATTGTACATAGAACATCAAAAGAGCAATTATACTATTCTTATCATGTACAAAGATACAAGCACTCTAATCCACTGATTTTTTACACAGGCAAAAATATTTTGAATCATTTATTAACCGACCGAAACTAAAGGAATCTAAATTATTTGTTTAATATTTTATCAATCCACAAAGCTTTTTTCACGAGCAATGGAATGGTGGACATTTTGAACAGTTAATATAACAAAACAATCAATAATGTGTTTCTAAATGTGACGTGCATCGTTATTTTATCAAACGACGAGGCTTTTTTCATAAGGAATGGGATGGTGGACATTTTGAGCAGTTAATATAATACAACAGTTAATAATTTGTTTCTTAATGTGACGTGATTCAACGCTTCAACAATCAAATTTGACAGTAATGTATAAGTTTTTTTTTGCAACAAAACAAATTAAATTTATGCGAAAACGTATGGAATAAATGACTTTAAAAATATATTTTATTTTCAAATAATACCTTAAGACACAAATGCAACAAAAATTGAATTCCAGATTCCAGATCGATTTTCCATGGAAATGGTTACATTTTGGATATATGTTTTAGGGAAACCTTTTGTTCAAAAATCTGTAAAGAATCGTTGGTCAAATTTACTTTCCCATACACCCTATAGATCAGGCATAAATACAAACAAGTCATTTATTAATTATTTATATATTCCAATTTTACGTTAAGGTTTAAAATTTGATTTATAATTTTATATATAATGTTGTGTAAAACTTCATTTAACTAAATGTCCTAAGTACGGGACAGTCATAAAATCGCAAAACGAAATACAATCAACCAAATTCACCAAACAATTTTACGAAATTCAATTTATCAAAAAAAAAACAGTTTGTTTACCTTTTGAGTTACTTATAACATAATGCTGAGATATTAAGTTAATAATTTTATTTCAGCAAACATCCTATGGTGAAGTGATAAAACAATATGACCGAAGTGGCAAGTTTGTTACCAAATAATCACCGGTTGACTTCCGTGAAACACTATGAAGCTGGTCCACCACCAGGAATGGACTTGGTAAGTAACATCTTTATGGCATAATTTATATCGCTTTAGAAAATTTGGGTATATAAAATGTACAAGACTAATATTAATTTTTAATCATGGTTGCATATAGGCAACCCAAAGTACAACTCGCGCTTCGGTGTATGTTTAATAGACTATCTTTAGAGTTCGGTTATAATTAATAATAAACAAATTTAACTTAAAGGTATTAAGGCTTATTGACAGTTTTTGCAGTTTTTTTTTAATTTTTTGAATTTAACAGACGTTAAAAGTGTAGCTGATTGATTACTATATATCTAAAATAATTAGAAGGGACAAATGCAGTTTTTTTTTATGTTCCGCGACTATGAATCAACATCAATATTGTAAGAACAAAGGGCCAATGAATAATTTCCTATATCAATTATATTAAATTACGAGATACAGGAATTCAGATATTCTCGTTTAGGTAAATAATGGACATAGTCGGAAAAATTCAGTTGCACTACGGAGTACAATTAAATTGAATTAACAAATCCCATATCCGTTTTAAAGTATCGTAATTTTATTTTAACTGTTTAAAATGGAGGTCAGTTTACATTGGACTTGATGTATAATTGTGTCTTAATTTTGTATTTATTTAGCCATCATATATGTTGCTACCATTCAGAAGATTTTTTCCAACTGAATATTATTGAAAATATCAAATATTAGATACTTTATATATACAAGGTCTATAAATAAAGTCATGAGACTGAGTTTTATATATTTTTTATTCAGTTAAAATTACAATTTTGTTTGATATTGTTTTTTCTCAAAAGTCGAATGCACGAGGTCACGAGGCCAACAATGTTACAAGATCAAACGCTAAGTTACCAGTCCCAAAACTTATTTATAAACCTCATGGTTTTCTAAATTATTTTTATAATAAAAATGTGCTTTCAAAAAATAAAATGAACCTACTAAAATCACAATTATAATGTGGATAGTTTTTGATTATAAGAGTTTTAGAAACTTCACCAGATGGATAAACGTTTTATAAATATACCAAGAATCACCAAAAGGTAACTTATGTCAAATATATATAATAAAAAGGAGATATTTTTTGAAACCATAAATGTTAATGTGTGATATATTAAACACAACATAACAAAACGTCATAAAGACTGAAGATTTAATACTGTTTTTATAGATATTATTTCACCTATAGCTCTGAAAACAACCTTGATTATAACATCGAGGTCGAACTTACACAAACAGCACAGTAAATACATTATTAATGAAGCATAAACATTTACTGCTAGAAATATAAGTACTACTACCATAGAAATTTATATTCTAACAATAAATTTTAAATCATTTATAGTGTTAAATTTCAAATCACATTTTCCATATATATATATATATATATATATATATATATATATATATATATATATATATATATATATATATATATATATATATATATATATATATATATATATATATATATATATATGGACAACACAATGTTGACAAAATTTTTAGAACTGAAGTGTGTTAATGCTTTATATTAAAACAAAATAATGGTTATAATATAATTAAGGATTCGACTTCTTATCAAAAGCGAATGTTAACATTATAATCGTAATATTACAAATGTAATACATACGTGTGTCTTGTGAAACCCGTTTGGATGAATAAAATTTGATTTCTTCTTTGCAGTATTAAATTGCGATATAGAACTTTACGGCAACTTAATTCAATATGAGCCTTTATCATTAAATTTAACTTTTTTAAATTCAATTCTTTCAAATATGAATGAAAAAAATATTATTTATTTGTCTTGAAAATAATATTTACAGAAAAAAATCGGCTCGACAGTGAATTTAATTTGATGAAAAAATTTTAATGAATAGTAGTGTTTGAGAAAAATACATGTAGTTGGAGAATTTAGTAAGCAGCTTTTAGACTCAGTGTCAACATTTTACACACACTTGAACAATTATTTTTTAAGACAGTAAACTGCAGTAAAGTGAATTTTTACTAATCATATTTGAAATGAAGACATTTTTCAAAATGTTCCTTAAAATATAGTTTTTTAATTATTTTATGAATGTTTGATTCGACAAAATAGACACAGAAAAGTTAACAAGGCGAAAATGTAAACAACCAACATTTTATTATTTTGTAATCTTTCCACATTTTAATAAATCAAAAGTTCTTTTTGATAATGAATCATACAACTGTTTTATTGTTTGTTGTAAAATTTCCTCTCATGAAGCCTGAATAACACTTTTAAAATCTTCGATATTTGTAAATTGTCTTGATTCCTTATAAACTGATCTTGACAGTATCCACCTGACATTTTCAATGTTATTCAAATCTGGAAAGATAGCAGGACAATGCAATAGTTCAAACCAATCCGTTATAATTTTTACCGAATGGATATTTGGTGAAGCTTCGCTCATAATATTAAAGAATAACCTTTACTCTAAAAAATGTTTATATTCTTGAGAGTTAACTCAATGAGAGCTTGAAAGAAGCACTCTTTTTTAAATTTTTTTTTGTTTATAGTCAATACTTGGTTGAACCATGACACTTCCTCCCATTTACCTCCCATCTAGATAATTTGTTTTATTCTTTCCCAAGATTACGAAGCTAAGAGAAAAAACCATTGACTAAAAGTCCATCCATTTTTTTATCAGAAACAAATGATTTTCTTCGACTGCTCAGTCCATGACCTGACTTTATGATCGAAAACCATTCGAGCTCATTTGTGGCAAGTATTTAATACTGGTTTCTTTTTCAATCTTTTCTTACAATATTTTCAGACTTTTAAATAATCTTTGAAGATTCCTAGCTCTTGTTCGCCCTTTAACTTCCTCAGCTATAGTTTTTGGAGCCTTACATGAATTCGATGCAATTCTCAGAATTAATCTTTTTTCTCCTTCCTTTCCTTTCCTTCCTGGTTCTTTCAGTTAAACCGAACCTACGAAAAACTTCATTTTACTCCTATATTCCTACAGCTCATATATTCCTACACTACATATTCCTACAGCTCATCTTGTCTGTGTGTAACAAAAAAATTAATAGTCTTTCTGCTTCTGAAAACCCATTTATTTTTTTGCCTAATGAATCATACATTCTATTTTTTTGTTAAAAAACTGATGTATAACAGAACTAAGCTGATTACTGTGATAAATTGTCAAAAAACATCTAGAGAATTAAGAAATTTTAAATATAAACAAGTGTGTCTAACATTTCCTTGCCCAAAAACGTAAATATTTACTAGTTGTTTTATATTCTGATTAGGGTCAAGTAATGTTTTCTCTTTTTCAATATTTTAACTTTATATTTGGAATAAAACGGAATAATAAAACTAAATAAAACAAAAAAAAATAAATAATAAGACATTTTGACACTTAGTGTCGCTGAATTTGAAGAGTTTTTAAAATTAAACTGAATTTTACTTTATTAAAGGTATAAATAGTTCTGTGAATCTTGTTATAAAATATAACTTCTATTAAAGAATAGCTTTAGACCATGATTAGCCATAAAGTTATCTTCAAATGTTCCTTCTTTAAAGGAACCTTTACCAAGTTTTTGGTATGGAGAAAGTAGGTATATTTTTGAATTATAGCAAAATATGTATTTAAAAAAAATCATATAACATTTTAATGAAATTGTAAATACCCTTTCACATTTATTCAAATATTATTTCATTATAGAAACCATTTTACAGGATGCGCACTTTCGACAGACCTGCAGGCTTTGATATGTAGGCTTGTTCTTGAACATTTTTTTTACATTGTCATACCACGATGATTCTCCTTGGTATTCGAGTTTCTGGCATTTTCGTCACGTATCCTGTCCATCTTCAGTGCATATCCATTTATCTGTCCATCTTCATGTCTAGTTCCTTAGCCCTCACATAGTTCACAATATCCACATTTTTCTATAACTGCTTGAGTTCCAAGTTATTCTGATTCTCCAATTTCCATTATTATTCATATCATCAAATATTTACATGAGTACACTACTTTCAACTATTTAAGTATTTATTCAGTTTCCTTTGTGATGATCTACGTCTCGCAGCCATTAGGGACTAATACAATGAGTTAGTTTTAACATTTTATTAATTCTCAGTATCATGATATTAGTGGATTACCCACTAATAATTGATAATATCGTATTGAATGAGATGGGTATGCATTATATTGCTGACAAATACTAGAGTTTTCTGAGATATTGAATAGGTAAGGTTTCAAAATTTTACATAACGTTTTTTTATAACGTTTAATAAAATTTTATCAATGCCGTTGTAAACTTGTGATTTGTCACTAAACAGAATACCATTCTATATTACATCCTATAATATGGGTTGTGACAGGAAACACTAAATGCATTCGATTTGAGAAAACACTTGAAGAGCTTTATTTGGCAGAATTTAGCTCGCATTTCCGTTAGTCTTCCTTAGTAACAAGTAGTAACATTCAAATGTGTCTATTAATCAAATAATATATTAGTCTAATAAAAACTAATAGTTTTTATTGAAAATGGTTTTACTGTTTTCCAAAATCTTTTCCGCGATGATCAATACACTTTTGCATACGTTTGAACTAATTTTCACTTTTTCGATTCCGATTAGTGTATTTCTAAAACATGCATTTTGGCATTTCTTCGAAAATCGTTGACCGCTTAGTTTATGCTTCACGGACTAGAACAAAAAGAAAGTATTGGGCGCCAAATCAGGATTGTACGGCAGATGGCCCACCAATTCGATGTGTTGATTGGTCAAATATTGAGTTGTTCTGTCCGATGTGTGAAAGCTCGTGTTGTCCAAAAGAAGAATGATCCTTCATTGCTGGTTGTTTTTCTTATTTCTACAAAGACTTCCAAAAATTTGGAAAACAAATAGTTGTGTACCATACAGAATTGACTATTCTATGATTATCTTGTTGTACGATAGCCACATGTTCATTTATCCCAAAAAAACAGGCGACCATTTGCTTCGAAGTGCTTCTTGCGAGAAGGACTTTTGTTGGGTTTTGCTCATTTTGAAAGACCGATACACCCCAGACTGCTGTTTACTTTCGGGCTCATACGCATAGATCCAAGATTCGTCACCTGTGTCGCCTGTGTGCCTGATTCGTCACCTGTGTATGACTGTGTAGACACGGCTTTTTACGCCCCACGATTGTATTTTTTGATTTTTGAGTAATCGACACGAGCCTTTTTTGAGCGATTGTGAAATTATACGGAACCCAAAATCTTATGTATTCTTGTCATATTAATGCCCAGGGATGCATCAACGTATGTCACATACCGATTTTGCTTTATCAGTTCGGGCACAGTATCGATGTTTCCTGACATTACGACCAATTTTGGAAGACCTTTTTTAAATTGATCCATGAGTTAACGACGGCCACGATTCAATTCACTAAACCAATGGTATACAGTGGTTTTAGATGGTGTTTCATCAGCAAACGTGGAAGTGAGTTGATCGACACACTACTGTTGAGATAATCGACGTCGAAAGTCGTAGTAAATCATCGCAAGAAAATTCGAATCGAAAAAAAAGTGTTAAGGCCATTTTTTGACTAAAATGCAATTTCCAAATCACTAAACAACACAAATAGCGTTAGTATGACAAAATGTTCTGAGTACGTATACAGTCAACAATGCCAACTTTTCGATGCATATGTTAAATGTGGCTTGCAACACCATTCTTGCCAATTCTGGATACATAAAGAGCAACCTCGTAAAAATTGTGATATTTTAAAATTTTAAGTTGACAATCTCACTAAAAAAATTATTTTGAAGTGTTGAATTATTGAAATACAAGTAGTTCCCTACGTTTTACTACGTCTAACGTCACTTGATAGATTTCCCTGTTCTTCTTGTCATACTTGTTTTTCCCATTTTTTGGTGATCGTGGCATATTTTACTTGTATTTTTGATGCAATACTTCCTTTATTAACCGATCATCCATTCTATTGTATACGAAATGTATAAATAAAATAATGAGATTGATTTTTTAGTTTTTTTATTGATTTAAATTTACAATTCTACATTGTCTCCTTCAAAGTAATTGCCTTGGAAAGTCACATAGCGCTGGACATGGTCAGTGGTCTCCAATGTCTTAAAACTGTCATTTGACGTGAATTTTCAATCTTGAAGAAAGAAAAGTCACAAGGACTGAAATCCGGTGAATAAGAAGGCTTCGGAGCCACAACGATATTTTTACTTGCCAAAAACTCGTTAATTGAAATCCCTGTGTAACAAGATATATTATCGGGATTCAATACCCAGATGTTCTTGATGTTCAACTTCGGATAACTTCTCGGTAAAAATGCTGGTTTATCGTTTGCCTTGAGGCATAACTTCCTTTTGGATGACCCGCTGGCTGTCAAAAAAAAACAAAAGTATGCCTTTGGAGTGGCGTCAACCGACGATCAGAATACACAAAATACCGAATTCCTGCAGTTGAAGGTATTCCACTACGAGAATCTTCAATCGAGTCTCGTTTTTTTTTTGAGAATGCCTTAAATCATCTGAAAATTTGGGTGCTTGACAAAACACTGCTTCCATACGCCTGTTGAAATTTTGCAAAAGTTTCCGTCACACTATGCCCAAGTCTTAAACAAAACTTGTTAGCGCACCGTTCTTTAATTTGTTTTCACTCATTTTCAGAACACAGTAGAAAAATCGGGTTCACGAAAATAATTACTATAACTGAAAACGTATCAGTTGTTGGCATGCTTCCCCTCTAAAAGGGAATCCAACGGTCATATCTAACGCTACGCTACTAGTCTTATTACTTAATTTATACAGCTTGTATTATTGAATTACAACTGTCGTGTTAATTGTTCTATAGCAATTTTGAAAAGTTGTTGTTATAAAAGTATAATATAATCTTTGCAAAATTAGACGGATAAATTAATAAATTAATAAACATATAAATAAAATTAATTACATTCATACATGTACATGAGAGTAAATGTGGATATACGACGATTAAGTCAGTTTCAGTATATCTGAAAAGCAGCTTCTTTTCTAGTAAAACTCCATGAACTTTAAGTCGATAGTCGATATGATAGGTATTTTTGGTTCGACAGTCTTCGAAAGCAGACAGGTTCGTTACTTTTGCTATCATTAAAAATTTCGAATTTCTTGTTTTGATTGTATAGAACACTTTTTAAATTTTGCTTGAAAAAACCCACAATAACACAAACCGAAGAAAATTTAAAATGAATTATGGAGGAGCATATTTTGTTCTTTCACATTCCATGGCTCAGAAGTGGTTTACTGAGTTTCGTTGAGATCGAATGGGCACCAGTGACACTCAGGAAACATTAAAAAGAACGCCAATATCGGGTCAGCTCGGAGCAATTCGGAAGCTATACCGAAATTTACTTTCGCGCCCTTTCGGAAAGAATCGGAGTCTCTCATAAACAACATTGGGATAATTTTATTATTGATTGATTAAATTATCATTGTTGCAAATATATGATACTGGAAAGGAACCTGAAAATCAGGTCGGCCCGGAATTCATATCGAACTTTAATTAACACTTTTTTGGAATAGCGGTTCGCAAATGATTTAATCTGTCATTCCGTCTCAATAAAATTAGGAATTTCAACCGAACTAATAGCAGCAAGTTTAGAAGGCGGCATTTTATATTTCGGGCCGCCATTGGTATTGACATTTATAAAGTGCATAAATAGAAGGTAAATAATGGTTTCAAAAATATTGAAAAAATGTTAAGTATTGAATAAGCAAAAGATATCTTCTAGTTTTATAATTATTTTTTGAGCGAAAAAAACATATAAATGATAATTAGAAAAATAAAACACATACATATCGTTTAAATCACTAATTTTATTTCAATAGAGAATACACTGTTAAATATACATAATAAAAATTCCCCCAACTAGGATAATATATTACAGTAGATTATAATATCTAAATAATCAAAATAATCTACATATTTGTTATTATAGTTTAGTTTGATTGTTTTCATAGAAGTTTGTAAGTGTTTTAAAACCACACCAATTCTTCCACCATACTACATTATTGCTTTAATTGGTATTTTCAGTATTTTTAAAACGATGACGATTTTTCGGCTTATATGTTTTACAAACCACTATATTAGACTCTCAATTTAATAATATTTGAAATATAAATAAATCCAGCTGCTAAGAGAAGGCACCTAAACGTTTTTGTAGAGAGCTTTTATAGCCTCACAAATTTCTGTACACTTCGACCATTTTCAATTAGATTATCCTGCAAAACTTTCATAACACTTTTCATATACCTTCCAAATTGGTAGTCGAATTTTGTTCTTGTCTATTCGCGCTTTCTTGAATGTTATTATTAGTATCCTACAAAATAAACGATCCTGTAGGGTTTGCTTATTGTTACTACTTTCGGTTGGGTTGCTGCATGTAGATTTTTTTGCGGACAAGCAAGAATATTCCTTTCTACAAATTTGGCATGTGAATTTGTATTTTTCCTACATGAATTAAATAATATAAATAAAAGTTATAAAAACGAATGCAAAAAACAAAAGGAACCCTAATCTAAATTCAATATTTCATTCTGAACTTACCTTTGAGCCTCTATATCTTTATGTATATGTATATGAGTATAACGTCGAAAACAGCACTGAAAGCCTAAATGACAAGTATAAAAGCAAGTATATTTTTAAATCGCTAGCCAACCAACAAATGCAGTCAAAGATATTGGTTAAACCTATAAACAATAACAAAGATGGATTATTTTATTTGCCCGGGACTCGGCTTTTCAGAGAGGGGGCGAAAGTAAATTTCTATATATCTTCCGAATTGTTCCGAGCCGACCCGATATTGGCGTTCCTTTTAATGTTTCCTGTGACACTCCGTTTACGATTTACTTGCGCAATACAGATACGTTTCTGCAGCGACGTAAAACTGTTAATAAAACTTGAATTAACCACTACACACAAGAAATGAAGGAACACGACGGACACGATAAAGACGCTTCTATCGCCTGAAAAGATCATGTCCACTGTTTTTTTACCATCTCGTTATTATCAGCGGCTATTTGGAAAAAGGATATAAGATTATTAGAGATTATTATTGTATTTTTGGTCAAATTTGGCTCTAAAAGTTGGCTCGTTCATTTGGCAGGTGCGAAATTGATGCATTTGCTCTACGAATTAAAGCCGCATTTATGTTCTTTTTCTTTTGAAGGAATGGCTGACTGGAAAGAAATACTCGCGAAATATTTTAGTTAAAACGTATGTGACTTTTCTCACTATACTCGTATATTAGTATACATGGCTATATATACCTATTAATGTATATGATGTGTTCATATAATTGTGTATGTATAGGTTAATTTTCTATAATGATGTCCTCATTTAAATATGAATTAATGTTTTAAAGACGATTTTATGAAAAAAATATGACATTTTTACAATATATTAATATATTTTGTCATTGAATACAAAAATATGTTAGGTAAATATAATATATTCTTAAGACATCCTGTTGAAGCAATTAAGCAGAAACAAATGCAGCAACAATAATCCGGAGATATTTTTTGCGAAACGGACATCAGTCGTAGGTGGAAGTGTTATTGTCGATTGCGTTTCTTTTTATTTCCATGGCCGACTGTTCGCTGCAGCTTAGATAATTTTTCGATGACCCGCATTCTCACGAAATTGTCCGTTTTAACATTCTTGAAAGGAAATTATGTAACTCGCAGGTGAATAATGAATTCACCTGAGAATGTTTTTTATATTACTTATTCTTTCTATATTACCGATAGTTCGGAGTGTTAATCGTCGATTGCCGATCGTTTCAATTGTAGTTTTATATATACTGATATGGCAAATACAATGTAAATATCTAGCGACTTAAAAAAAATGAATATTAAATCTCAAAATGGCATTCCATACTAATAGCAAATTTACAGCAGTGGCTTTCGTTCAAGAAAGCTCTCTCTTATTAAATACATTGAAATATCCTACTGTTTTGATTGTTTATGTCATAAAAAAACAAAACATTTTAATTTATATTTTATTTTGTCTTAAAATTTCATGTTCATAAATTTTTGAAAATTTTGTTAATCAACGTTAGCACCAATACAACTTTGCACCCTTTTTAACACATTTTTCATAAATTTTATCAACATATCTGGTGCAAATGTAGCGATTCCAGCACAGATGCTGTCCTTGAGTTTGCTGTACTGTTTTGGGCTTATATATCCGAATTTAATTGTAATTAACTTTTCCTTTAAAAATCCCGATAAAAAATAATCCGAAACAATTAAATCAAGAGATTTTATGGCAAAACAGTATTAAAATCGTTTAATATTATCTGTAGGCAAATGTTTTCACACAGTTTCAATTTCATATGGAAACATGTGTAAGACACTATTAATAATTCGCCGTAAACTGCGTGGAGATATTCCCAATTGAGCACCACGTCTTCGAATCGACATTTCTGGAGAATCCTCCAGACTTTACTTCACACCTATAATATTTTCAGCGCTTCGCACTGCTGTGGTGTCGTCATGGTAAACCAAAGATTCCAAATATTTTTGGAGGACAATCGTAAACAATTTGGAACCCATCGATCCTCAGTACCAGCATGTAAAATTGTAATTATTTGTCACTTGTTTGCTGGGGCTTTGGTTTGGCATTTTCTTGATTTATCTACCCATCCTTTTGCTGGCGTCTCATATGTATCGAACCATGTTTCATTAAGGTAGATAATGCTCTATTTTGTATTTTTTTATAGAGTTTAAGTACTGAAGCCATCGTCGCAATCGTTGTGATTCCATTAAAATTTATCTTTCATTAATGTTCCGATACGCAAAATCCATTTTAGATAATATTATCCATGGTCTAGTTTTGCTGCAAAGAATGTTGGTTTCATCTTTCCTTAGTCGTTGTTGCAATGAATGCAGTGTATGCACATTTTGCTCTTCATACATAGCATAAAATTTGCTTCGAATTAAGTCTTTGTCGCTTTCGTTTAACATATTTCGAGACTACTAAACCAAGTATAAAATTAATTTTATCTTTTTACCTGTTATTTTATTAGGCTAGGCCCTATTTACGTTTCTTGCAACTTTGACGGGTTTCGTAACGGCAGGAATTGTTAAGAGTTTATTGCAGCCAATAGGTTAACGATATGTCTTGAAACGCACTATACTGAATAATATAATTCTTTAGATTGTATTACATACAGTTCCTGATGTAGAATTTGTATCACGTTCATTTCGTATCATTTGTTTCTATAGCATTTTGCAATCAATAATTGACATTAATAGACCTTTTATTTTTTACTAACTGTATTAAAAATGTTGAAACGTTATTTCTCATTTTTTCTCAAGTCATCTCTCATTCCATCAAGCTGCTATGTATTCTGGAGCATTGCGTGAACTACTTGAAACCAATCGATCAACAAGCCTTCATTGATATTCAGCTGAGTTCAATAATACTAGGGGTAGTCTGAAAAGTTTCCATCCAACCACAGAAACAAGAATTTTGTGTCAATTTTTTTTATTTCTCAATATAATATCCTTGTAATTCTATTCACTTTTCCCAGGAACACTCTCATCTCTTTAACCCATCCAAATAATAGTTAACATCTTGCTCTGCAAAATAGTCGTTTATGAATGTGATGACCTCTATTCGACGAAAATCTCTATTCTCCAAGCGAAACTTGGAGAAGCGAAAGTTCGATTCTCCAAGCGAAACAAGCGAGTCTAGGCAAGAGAAAAAAGTCGCTGCGGGCCAGATCTGATGACTCCGGTGGGTCAATTCGAATCCAAATTCGTGAATTTTTGCTATAGCGACAACTGAAGTGTGAGACGGTGCGTTATTTTGATGGAACAAAACTTCCTTTTGCTTCAAATGCGGCGGTTTTTCTGCAATTTCTGCCTTCAGCCTTGGTTTCAGGAGTGTATGTTCAAGTTGTTACAGTTACTAATCGACGCCTAAGCTCCGGCTTATTTCGCTTAAACTGCGGTGCTAGCTTTTTCATGTCCAAGTCTTCAGTCAATATATGAAGGTTATCCTTCAACATATACACAATTATATTACCAGAATATTTTTGACGAGTATCGCCATTTTCATGTTGAGGTTGGAAACTTTTCAGACTATGCTCGTATACACTCATGACTGGATCGATATATTTATGGTCTTGGTAGATTGATTTTAATCAAAACTTAAGCTCAGTGCTACTCAATAGTTGATTCAAAATCCACAGGATAAACATTTGAGAATCGAATTGGATTTAAAATAAGAAAAAACGGTGTTATCCAGTAATCTCAATAAACAAAACCTAGAATGTATAAACTTCAACCAAATAACGGAACTCACACACAAATATTTCTTGTACTGAATATTGTCATCTTAGATTAACCCAAAATGAGTGTTTCAGTCATGAATTAGAGCAGATAACATACTATGAGTCAATGATATCTGTAATTTATTTAGTTAACAATAAAACACAGCGACTCTTCGGGCTCGTGAGGAGGCTCTTCACTATGAGAAATGTCGTTTAACATGAAGGGATTTTTCGCTGGCCACTGTAAAGTTTCGCGAACGGCTCCAAAGGAGTATTCGTGAAAACCGACCAACTGTTAAAAAAAATTTACGGAGTCATGCTTCTTTAAAACTTCAATCGAAACCATTACTTGAATCGAAATTTTAACAATTTGATTTGCATCTTGTATACACCAAATTAACTGATTATCTTACAGTTGCAAGAGCATATTCGACTTAAAGAAAAATACTAATCTGAAGTATGTCTGCCATAAAACATTACATGATTTCTATTAATTTTCTCATATAATGTAACTATTTTTTCTATTGTTTAATAGTATCCCATTATATTCATAAAACTCTCGTTGAATAACAGTTTGAAATGTGTTGATGTTCTAAAAAATAGATAATTACTAACTTCAGTTATGATACTAATCATTTTCTTGTTATTTATTTCATCTTTCAGAAAAAAATCGCAGATTACAATGCCAAAACCAATAACTTTTTTTTAAGTACTCGATGTTTTACATTTATATTAAAGATATGAGGAAAAACTTCATTTTGTTCATGAACCATATCTAAACAAAACGGAATAAATTAGTAATTTCGAATGCAGTTGAATTTTACGTAACTGATGTTAAAATTATGAATATTTGAATGACGCAATATTTATTATTTATAGTAGCTTGTGTAACAGGTGGGTCATTTTGACGGGAAGTAAATGATTTTTTTTATTATTTATAGTTTTACTAGATCGGCTTTCATTTTTTGACTTGCCCAAGATTCAATTTAGCTTTATTTCTTTCTCATACCTAAGATTCAGTCCAGTTGTGCGACTATTAATTGATACTACTATTAATTCACATTTCAAAATGTAAGGTAACTTTGTATATATAGATAAAGTATTTATTTATTCATCCAAATTTGTTTGTCTCCTTCACAGTAATTCCCTCTCACTGCATATACGTATTCAAAAGACCCATACAGTCGACTGTATGGGTCTTTCAAAATGAGCCAAATCCAACAAAAGTTGTTCACGCCAGAAGCACTTCGAAGAAAAAAATCACCTTTTTTGGATAAATGGGCATGTGTGCCACTAGAGAATCATAGAACGGTCAATTTTGAATGATACATAACCATTTGTTAACCAGAAGTCTTTGAAGAGCTAAGAAAAAACAACCAGCGCCGCAGGATCGTCATTCTTCACAATGAGAACACGAACTTTCACACATCGGACCGAACAATTCAATATTTGACTGCTCAAAACATCGAATTGATATGTGATCCGCCGTACAGCCCTGATTTGATATCAAATGATTTCTTTTTTTTCCCGTCCCTGAAGAATAAACTATGTAGTCAACGATTTTCGACGTTAGAAGAAGCGGTTGATGTGTTCAAAATGCATGTTTTGGAGATATCTCAATCAGAATAGGAAAACTACTATAAAAATTGGTTCAAACGTATGCAAAAGTATGTTGATCATCGCGGAGAATATTTTGAAAGCAATAAAACTATTTTCAATGATAAATATTTGATTTATTTATTATTTCAGATACATAAATAGTAACCCTCATACATAATTATTACTTCGCTAAATAACGATTAAAATTAATATTAACTAGTTTGCTTGTTTCCCTACAGCTGGAAGGTGACATTCTATTACTGATAGTAAAAACCTTTTTTTCTTTGCGCCATTTAGTAATTGGACACTTATTATTTGGACACCTGTTATGTACTACGAGGGTTGCTATTTATGTATCCGGAATAATAAATAAAAACAATTATTTATCATTGAAAATGGTTTTATTGTTTTTCAAAATATTCTTCGCGAAGATAGATACACTTGTCCATACGTTTAAACCAATTTTCATAGCACTTTTTCCATTCCAATTGAGCTAGCTCCAAAACATAGATTTTGAACGCATTAACCGCTACTTCTAGCGTTGAAAATTGTTGTTCACGTCACGTTCAATCGTTCTTCACGGATGGGAACAAAAATAAATCATTGGGTGAAAGAAATCACCATCAAAACAAATGATTGTGTACCATTCAGAATTGACCGTTCTACGATTATTTAGTGGCTGTAGCCACATGCCCATTTATTCCAAAAAACAGGCAAATATTTGCTTCAAATTTACGAGGACAACTTTTACGAGGACAACTTTTGTTGGGTTTGGCTCATTTTGAAAAACCCATAGAATCGACTGTTGTTTACTTTCGGGCTCATATGCATTAATCCAAGATTCGTCACCTCTGTAGATGTTATATACGTCTTTTGACGCACCACGATTTTATTTTTTGAGCATTTTTTTGCCCCAATCGACACGAGCCTTTTTGAGGAATTGTCAAATTATGCGGAATCCAGCGCGCACAAATCTTTTTCACGCCTACATGTTCATGTAAAATATTATGTATGCTTGTCAAACTAATGCTCAGGGATGCCTCAATCTCAAGGTATGTCACATGACGATTTTGGACACCCTTCTTTGAGTGTCCGTGAGCGGACGCTGACCATGATTGAATTCACTAAACCGGTGATATAGAGTAGTTTTAGATAGTGCTTTATCGTCAAAAATCGAAGTGAGTTGATCGATGCATTGTTATTAAGATAATCCACGTCGAAAGTCGTAGTATATCGTCGCACGAAAAATCTCATGAGTTAATTCCATTTTTTGACTGAGATGAAATATTCAAGTCACCGAACAACACAAATAGCGCAAAATCAAACAAGCGCAGCAATATCCAACTTTACGATGTATATGTCAGATGGCGCCTAGGAGCACCAATATTGCCAATTCCGGATACATAAAGAGCAACTCTCGTATTTTAACTAGAGGGGGAAGGAGAAGGACATGACTGATAAAAGAGAATGTCGATAGTTCAATATATTTTCATAGTTAGGATATAGTTGGTCTAATATCTATCGGAATATGAAGTAGGAGGGTAGAGTGAAAAGTTAGTTTTTAAATTAAAATATTTTTTTATTAAAAATAGATTATTTTTTCAACGTAATGTCTTTAGCTCGACAACTTTATCCAAGGATTTAAGAAAACTGTGTCGCACTTTTTATACTTTCTAAAAAATATAACGGAAGGGGTCGACCAAAAAGTCCTCTGTTCCGGAGATGATGTCTTCATTTGATGTAAATCTTTCTCCAGCCGATCATTCCTTCATATTTGGAAAGAGAAATAAGCTGGAGGAGGTCAAGTCCGGAAAGTAGATAGGATAGATTGGGTAGATAAGGCATCAATTCCTGGCGCAAATTGACCAATTCCATTGTCATAGTTAAACAGCACTATTTGTTTCGCCAGATGATGGCTTTGTGAAATTTGATCAATACTGCAGTCTATTTTTCCTGTGATAATTTTTTCCCTTTTCCAAATCTTCGATGAAGATAATGTCTTGGAAATCCCAGAAAATCGGCACACTTTCACCAAGTAAAACTCACCGTTTTGACTATTCTTTCTTTTTAAGTATTTGTGATGCATCCGAGCTTTATTAATACTCATGAATCGCTATAAAAACTCCTTTGGATTGCGCACTTAATTCCGTGTTTGGTCGGCAAAACGGTAACTATCGCAATGATAGCTTTCTCATACCCAAATATTATTGTAAAAGGTTTATTTCATTCGTTCGAGATGTTTATCATTTTGACACTTTCAACCTTCTCTTTGCGATTGACCAGCACAACATTATAGATTTTATTGATCATTTCCTCAGTTTCAATCTCAACGGTGCGTTCAGATCGTGGAGCGTCACTCGTGCCAATTCGAATACATCGAAATTCAGTAAACCACTTATAATCCACGAAATCTGAAGAAACAGTGTCTCCATAAAACTTTTTCAACTTTTCTTTTGTTTGTGCCATAGTTTTTTTACGCAAAAAGTAGTGTTTGATCAACATATAAATATATCTGCTTTCGAAGATTGTCAAAACAAAATTAAATGTCATATCGACTTGACATTCATGAAAAGTTACTAAAAACGAAACTACTTTTAATAACAGTAATCACTTTTCTCATCGCACCGCAATCCATCGGAAAAGGACCTAACTTTTTACTCTATCCTCGTAATAAAATATATGGATATCAAAACTCATTCTGAATTTAAAAAAAGAAATTTCCTTTCTGTCCAGTTCTTTGATATCTTTGGTCCCCACCCATCCCTTTCATTGGAGGGTACATCTTTCGTCTCTTGATGTTCAGACTCTTCAGGGCACCGACATGTGTGTGTTCTGCAAAGATGTAATAAATCGAATTTTTACATTTGAAAAGCAGGCCTAAATTAAAGTTTAGATGGATGCTGTTTACGGGGACTCTGCACCATCATTTGCCACTATGAGATTTTAGGCAGCTGAATTTAAACGTCTTCGTACCAGCTTGACTGACAATGAACGTTCAAGACGGCCAACAACTGCAGCCAGTACCGATAACATTGAAAAAGTTCATCAAATGGTGGCAGGCGACCGTCAAATTAAGGTTAGAGAGATCTCAGAGGCTGTGGGCATCTCGAAGAAACGTGTTTATCATATATTGACTAAAGATTTGAGCCTTTTTCATGCCCATGCCCTTTTCAATCCCTAATAGCGCGTTGGGTTTTGCTAACGATTAAACTAAACCGTGTTGATGCAGTTTCAGCGAAATAAGTCGGAGTTTTGGCATTGTTTAATAACTGTAGATGAAACTTGGATACACCAGTACACTCTTGAAACCAAGGGCCAGTCGAAACAGCAAAGGGTGAATCGACCCCGAAAAAGGCGAAGATTGTTACATCGGTCGGTAGAGTGATGCCTACTGTTTTGAAACTGTGTTAATCGACTATCTTGAAAAGGAAAATAGAATATCGTAAATTGTGGAAAAGCGGCCGCATTTGAAGAAAAAGAAAGTTTTGTCCAACTAAGATTTGTCAACTTGCCAATTTGATTAAGTCCACTTCAGTCTGCGTCTGGGCAAAAATTCAGGAATTGGGATTCGAATTGATTGATCGCACACCGTATTCACTATATCTGACCCTCAGTGTCTTGTTTTTTCTTTCCTAGGCTTAAAGTTTCGCTCGGAGGATAAAGATTTTCATTGAATGAGGAGGCCATCACATTCATAAACGACTATTTTGCAGAACAAGATGTCAAGTACTACTTCGATGAATTAAATATATAGAAGCATCGCTAGGAAAAGTGTAAAAATTACAATGAGATTATGTTGAGAAATAAAATTGAATTTGACAAAAAAATACTTGTTTCGGTGCTAGGCTGAAAACTTTTTAGACTACCCTGATATGCTTCTATTAATCAGTACATTGTTGGAGAAAGGGTCATTCCATTTTCGATTAAAAACTGCACCAAACTGAGACGTCCAGACATACAGTAATCGTTTTTAAATTATTTTAAACTGACCAGCGGTATATCACGCATTTGCAAGATCAAATACGAATTGGTGGGCCTACGGGGACTTGCAGTTTGTTGAAATACAAATTTATCGCATTACCCAGTTCTACCTTAAATTAATATAGGATATATTACAAATAATGTTCCGTCCAACTCTAAGCCGCTTAGGAGAATAGGCTATTCATCGTCGGTTCTCACGCTCACCTAAAATACTTTCAATTGCCGGCTTTTTTTCTGATTCCCGTCCAAAGAAACGGAAAGTGAGTGCGCATTTTACATTCCGGCCGCACCTACGAAACAGCCTCTTTAAGAGTCTTTGGTTATCTCTGTCATTCTGAATGTTTTTTTTTTCATAACATCGATTGTTGAAAAAATATATCTCCAATGTCAATCAGTTTTTTCTATTCCTAATTTCTTAATTTCTCAGTAATTTCAAAATGAATATGGAGGATCTCATAAAATTACAATAACTGATAGCAGCTTCCATATTAATCAGATATAAAAAAACCCATTGGAGCATGACTATAATATAGGTACGAGAGTGAATTAAATGTATACCCGAATTGTTATATATATATATATATATATATATATATATATATATATATATATATATATATATATATATATATATATTTATTATTCATAAAATAATTAAAATAAAACTATTGATCGGTTTTCGACATGCTCTTGACATGCTTTAGATTCTGGAGTGTAATAATACACCCAGTATTCATCACGTGTCACGATACGCTTCAAAAAAGTCACTCCTTTCCGCAGAAACCGATTCAGAAGTCTCTTACTGATTTGCAATCGAATGTTTTTTTGATCGTCGGTCAACAAATTCGAAACCCATTGGGCACATATTTTATTGAAGCCAAAATAATTTATAATGATTGCTTGAGCACTTCCAAAGCTAATACCCACCTTTAAAGCGATTTCATGAATAGTGAATCGTCAGTAATCTTCGATAAGGTCGCAAACTGCACCAATATTGTCAACAGTGACACTTGACCTGGGAAGTTGATTATTACTTACATTTACCACACTTTCTCTTTTACTCTTAAACTTCCTAGGTCAACCAAACTCTTGAGTCTTAGACAGAGGTTTGTCGCCATAGTGAACCTTCAACCGAGTTAATATTTCGAATGGTTTAACGCCTTTCTTGGTTAAAAACTATATTATAACCCGTTGCGCAACGGACGATGGAACCTGTTGGTCACTTATAGCTATACTGACAAAAGAACTGAGTGAAACAACTCATCGAGCGTTTCCTCCACTCCTAATACATTGAACTCAACGACCTACAGTGACAACCCGCTCGTGATTGGCTGATGAAAGGAATTGTAAAATTCCGGTTTGTATTTGATTCACTCTCGTATTAGTGATTTAAGACTTTTAAAAACTGTAAGTAATAATAGGGCTTTAAATGCGTATGATAGCAAACAAATAGAAAAATGTAAGGAATTTATGAAACGGTATAAAGGACCTATACCGTTCAGCAGTGGCAGCTGCAGAGTTTTTAAAGTAGGAGGACATTGAAGAAAATAGTGTTGCTGAAGATTTCTTTTTGCTTTCCCCTTCCCCCTTTTTACTTTTCGTGCTATTGAAATCCTATACAGGAGGTGAACTAGGAAAAAGAGTTAAAGGAAAAAAACTGAACGGAAATAAAATTTGGTGTTTTGCTCTGAAAAATTGTTTAATGTGATAAATGCTGGAGGGGCGGCTCCCCAACGCCCTTCCTCACGAGCCGCCACTGCCGTTCAGTCAACTTTTTGAATTACTTATCTAACGCTTAATTAAGTTCACAGTTCATGATTTTTACACGCTTCATTAGGTACGGTTGTCAAATAAATGGAACATAGTTTAGTTTAAGAATTAGATTAGACGATTACTAACATTTGACGATTAGGTGTTTAGTGGTAAATCTTTTCGAGTTTAGTGTTTCATACCCAAGGTTTCAATAGAAGAATTGAAACTTGGAATTGAAAAATTCAAGCTTCATCGGTACGAACTGTATAAAATACATATTTGATTTAGTATTTTCCATTAAAATGCTCTATTTTTTTATCATAAATTAGCAAAGTTAAACATATTACAATATTTAATCTTTGTTTTCAAATTAATAAAATATTTTACTACGATTTTGTTATTACATTTTTATTAACGCATTAATTTTATTTTATGTTCGTCCCCATTTTGGGTGCGAACTTGTAGTTGTAACTTACGATTGTTTTTCTCACTAGGAATGCGTCTCGCCATTTAAAAACGAAAACGTGGGAGAAAAAGCGGTTGTCACACACATAAATAACATATGTGTTAATATTTTTTTATTGTTTAGAAGTTTTTATATGCGAATTTTGTTACACCTACATAAATAATATGTCTAAATCAGAAATTACATTATTAATGCAAACACAGTTTTTGAATTCATGATTGTGATGTTATGTTATGCTATACATAGTAAGTTTATTTTTAAGACTAACCCGAAACCAAGTTTATTCGTTTTTATACATAAAATATATGTAATAAATATCGAAACACAAACCAATGAACTTCGGTTTAAATTATTAGAAATATATCATTGGGACTTGATTTATTTATTTTTTATTTTATTTAAATTTTTGTTTTAATTCATTTATTTGAATATTTCCAAGTGCATTATTATCCGGTCCCAATGATAATATTTCTAATAATTTAAACCGAAGTTCGTTGATTCGTATTTGGAGAAATTAATTACTACTCAATCCGTTTTTCCGAACTTTAATTAATATTACATATCTCCCAAAGAATTAATATATATCCCGATAAACTATGGAAATAGGATGAAAAGTCAGAGACTTTTCCAATAGATCGAGGTGCGATAGCAAAAATGCTTACACATTACTGAAAAGTAGCTTCTTTTATAGTAACACTGCAAGAATTTCGGACCATTTGATATTTAGTTTTGTTTCTGACAGTTTTCGAACGCAGATAATTTCTAGTGATTAAGACTATTCTGCTGTTTTTTTCTTGATAATTTCTTTGTTGATTTAGCACTACGTTTTGCGTGGAAAAACCATCGTGTAAACCGAAGAAAAGTTGAAAAAATATTATGGGGCGTCTGCTCCTTTACCTTTCTTGGTTTGTAAGTGGTTTACTTAGTTTCAATGTGATCGAAACAGTACGAGTAATGCTCCGCAATCAGGACGCACCGTTGCGGGGCGTCCATGATATCGTTTATGAGCGATCGTAGAGGGAAGGTTATAGAGATTGTTGGTATGATAAACATATCAGGCGAAGGTTATACGCATTGGGTGTCAGCGCCATGTATGTCAAAAACGGAATCGAGTGTTCACTTCACAGGGGTATTTAGACATACACAAGTGCAATGTGAAGAAGTTTTTGCGGTGATTTAAGACTGTCGATGAAATTTGGATTGAGCCTATACATCAGAACCCAAGAAACGGCCAAAACACTGCATTTTATCCGAAAATTATATTTGGAATTATTATTGGTCAAATTTCATTTCAAAAATTTAATAAGAAAACATTCGCATTTGCACGGTAATGCATGAATGCATGACGGTAATGCATGGCAAAAGTGGCCAACTTGCTCTACAAATTGATGCTGTATCAATCCTATTCCCCGGACTTGGCCCCTTCGATATATTTATTTTTCCAAATATGAAGAAGCGACTGGCAGAGGACTATTTGGCAGAGTTTGACGTCGATCGCCAAAAAAAAAACGATATTTCTTTTAAAAAGTATCTTACTTCTACTCTTCCCTCATATGTCGGTACAATTACGTTTATGAAGTTGTTTATCATCAGCATAATATTTCTGGATTCACAAATCCCTTTTCAGAACCATTCATATCAAAGCTTTTTTTGTTATTTTTCAATCTACATGTTATTATGTTTTTTAAGATATTTATAAAAATTGTTATACATTATAAATAGTTTAGTATGACTAATGTTGAAAACAATTTAAAGAACCCGACACAATAACATCGATTGAAAACAATTTAAAGAAACCGACACAAAGGCTGAAATGGATATAGGATATGAATTGAATGGTATATACGGACCCGGTTAATCTAATGCTCAAAGAAATTACGTATCACCAACTGAAAAGACACAAAACAGAACAGAATAGATATCTTCTAAAACAGGTCAGCTCTATATGGGTTGTAGCACCACAGAGGATGATTAATAATTTTGTTTTAAAAATGTCTATATACTATAGCTACAGTTAAATGATAAACTATGTTAAATGAATAAGATTACTTTGAAGTTGAATCATTGAAGTTTATTCAACTATTTAAGTAATCCTTTAATTATTTGAAACCTATGGAAAATTAAATCATATTTTTAAGTATTATTAAATAGAAAACAATTGGAAAATTTGGTTGGAATACAATAATTTTCGAGAGGCTGGTCCTTCACAATCCCTGACGGTAATATCAGTAAACAAAAACCAATTTTTCATACATCGTTGTAATAGTTCTGCTTAGGCTTAAACAACAATGAAATTATTTTTTCGAAGGCGCAAAAGAAAATATATTCCAAATGTCAGTCGTCCTTGCAGAATGTGACGTATATTTAGGAATGTATTTTAAAAAATATGTTACACGTTAATACATTTTTAAATGCAAATCAAACATCCTTATATTAAGCATTTTATGTAAACGCACAAAAAATGTTAATTGAATAGATCAGTTTTTGTTTCGGCATATTAGACCCCTTAAGCGCTCAAACCGTTTATGGACGATCCAATCTCAATAGCCCACGCAAAACGATTATTCTCTACATTCCCTGTAATCGCCGTTATGGTTTTCTGGATTTTTCGAGTTGAAAAGGTTATTATGTGTTGCCTCGCCTCATTGTTTACTGTTTGATATGGGCATTTAAAGGTTAATTCTACCAGATAAAGCACTTTTAAATTGTAACACAATAAGCGCCGCTTAAAAAATGCTTCACAACAAATCGGACCTTAACTACCATGTTTTAGCTATACTCTTTAGAAATTACTTAAACTTGTTTTGAAAGTTTTACGCTCCTACCTTTTGTTGAAAGTAACACACAAATTCAAAAATAAATATAAATGTTGCTCATTGATGTGGATATACCTCATTTTATTTAATTAATAATATTTTTTTATTAATAAATTTCGTGATTTACATTTACTAAATTTTATTGTAATGTAAGATAGGACAATACATTCACTACACAAGAAAATACACATAAACGACTACCATCTATATTACTGAAAAATACAGCGGGTAAAGTTCTAACAAGAATATTCGAAAATAACAAAAAAAAATCGAAGGCTCATTAGAAGAAACACATGGATTTAAACAAGGAACAAACACACATAACTATACTATGTCTTCGCTTTATAGATTTGCAGAAAATTGTTGACAGAGTAAAAAAAATGTTGTATGGAAGAGTTTGTAAACAAAAAAAAATGCTAGAAATATTTAAAACTCTATATTGAAATTGCTGTTTCATTGCGCTTGTGCAACTATTGTTTTCAATAGATGATACTAGAATAAGATAACTAAAACCATCAGTAAAATCATATCAATAAAAGAAAAGAAATACAAAATTGAACTAGATGGCAAAATATTGGAACATGTTAGGAGATCGATTATCTGAGCATTACAATAGACAAAAAATGAGAAATAAATAAATTAAGAAAAGAAATATCCATGTGATTCCTTAGAAAAATTTATAGAATTATAAAAGATAAAATCAGGAACATCACAGACGTAGAACAAGTAAACATAAAGCCAGTAGAGGAAATGGTTGAAGGAATACAACTTGGTTATGGCTCATACGAGGTGTGAAAATAATGTAATGGGATTGGTGGTAGACGTTTGTTCTGGTAACACTGTTGGCTTCCTTTCGGAGGTAAGATAGATTATCCTCTTGCGTGCATCTTCACTACGAGTTTGAACTCTCTAGCCTCATTTAGTGCTCCGTAGCAATTATTTTCATCAATCGGATTTTTCTGAAAGGCTTGTCATCAGTAATGGCACGTCGCAGAAAATGAGAGACCTTTTGAATTCACTCCAAAAAGCCAACATATGCTTGCGTCTTGTTATCCTTTTGCTCCTGCGACAGGTTTTTCGGAACTATTTTAGCACAGATTTGCTTCATTTACAATTCATGGACAAAATCTGATTAACGGTTGTGTAACGGTTGTGAGTCAAATTCAACTTTTCTCCGATGATACTGACCATCTGCCAATGATCCCAACGCTTAAGATCCCGGATTATGTGTACATTTTCATAATTTTTTGATGAATTCTGAGAATATCGTAAACCACCTGATAACCTGGGCCTTTTGAAACCTCTGAAATAAAGTATCATTTTCAGTTCACGCAAAGAATTGCTAAGGACCACCAAGTGATTCTAGGGAGTTCAAACTCATACAGAACACGCATCAGATATTGACATGGCCCCCATCCAAAGTGGAAATCAACACTATTAATAGATTGAATGCTACGCCACTAGTGCCATTACTTTATTTATACATCTCATATGGAATACCGAATGAAATATGATCGATTAATAAAGGAAATTTTGCGTGAAGAATAAAAGTAAAAATTACTTAGGCACAGCCAATAAAACATAGGAAGAACAAGTACAACATGCAGAGGCAAAAAAAAAATTGGGAAAAATTTGGAAAAACCTAACTCAAAACTGAAATATAAGAAAAAAAACCGTAAGAGTGTTTCCATATTAGAGCAAAGGGTTTCCCCATAAGAGCGATAGGATTTGAATTTTAAATAAAACAGAAAATTCGGGCAAAAAATGGTGCACATTGCCTTTATTAGATGATGCATTTTCTTTCATTTATTATTTAAATCAAATATCGTTCAAGTGACCACCTCGACTCTTTTTACATTGGTTGATCCGATTGACCCAATTTTCGATGACTCGGTGGATCATATCGAGTGGCATGTCGACTATGGTTGCTCGAATGTTGGTTTCAAGTTCATCAAGAGTCTTGGGTTTGTTGGGATAAACATGTGATTTAACATAGTGTCAAAGAGAATACTCTAAAGGTGTTAAATAACAAGATCTTGGTGGTCAGTTGCAAGGGTTATTTCGTGAAATTACCGATTCTCCTAATTGATTACTCAATAAGTCCATCATAATGCGTCCTGTGTGGCAAGTTGCACCGCGCCGTCTTGTTGAAAATATAGTTCGTCTGCATCAATTTCGTCAGTTTTCGGAAAGACACAATCAGATAACATGGCACGATAACGTTCGCTATTCACAATGACGGTCCGCTCTTCAGCGTTCTTGAAAATATACCGCCCGATAATGCCACAGTACCGTAATCCACACTAAACAGTAATTCTTTCGGGATGTAATAGGGCCTGAGGAATCACTTGTAGTTTTGACTCACACCAATAACGATAATTTTGCTTACGAGGAACCAAAAATGATGTCTGAATGATTGTGGATTGTGGGTTTTTCGTCACTATCTAAAACTCAAAAAATATCAAAAATACCTGTTCTTATGTAAAGAAAAAATCACTGGGTAAAAACAAACGGAGACAAATTTCTCAGCGATTCTTTATTGTAATAAATTTGCCCAACCAACAAAATTTTAAAGATATAAAAATGTTATAAAAAAATGTACAAACTTTTAACGTTAACGTTTCGGAGGGTCCTCTCCCCCCGTTTTCAAAACTAAACTAAAAAATAAATTATATTAAGTTGTAATATATAAAGTAACGAGTGAAAGTAAATATATTTTTTATGTATGTCAACGATACTTACATTGACAACATATATTGATATATAATATATATTTACAACAACAATATATTTACTTTTACTCGTTACTTTATATATTACAAATTAATATAATTTATTTTTTAGCTTAGTTTTGAAAACGGGTGGAGAGGACCCTCCGAAACGTTAACGTTAAAAGTTTGTAAAATTTTTATAACATTTTTATATCTTTAAAATTTTGTTCGTTAGGCACATTTATTACAAAAAACAATCACTGAGAAATTTGTCTCCGTTTGCTTTTTTGTTTTTACCCAGAGATTCTTTCTTTACATAAGCACAGGTATTTTTGATATTTTTTGAGTTTTAGATAGTGGCCAAAAACCCAAATAAAGGAATATATATATATATATATATATATATATATATATATATATATATATATATATATATATATATATATATATATATATATATAATAATTATATAATATTATATAATTAATGTAGAACGAGGTGTACGGCAGGGTGACGCAATATCGCCTATTCTTTTCTCGGCTGGCCTTGAAGAAGTAATCCGTAAACTGGATTGGGAACAGGATGGTGTAAAGATCAATGGTGCAAACTTAAACCATCTTAGATTTGTAGATGATATTATTCCCATTTCACAAGACCCAGAGGAGCTGCAAAGACGCATACAAGAACTGCAAAGTGCTGGCGAACCATTTGGCTTGAAAATAAACCTGAAAAACAGTCAGGTTATGTTCAATAACTTCGCTCAGGACAGAAGAATTTCAGTTTTAGGAAGGGATATAGAGATTGTAGACAGCTGTATATATCTTGGGCAGAGGATTTCAATGGAGGGGAATACCGCCCGGGAGGTGGAACGGCGTGTTAAATGTGGCTGGCAGGCATTTGGTAGGCTTAACATAGTGTTTAAGAGCAGACTGAAAAGAAAAGTCTTCGATCAATGCATTCTACCCGTTATGACACACGGAAGTAAAACCTGGACACTCACATCGCAATCAATTAAAAAACTTTGGGTGGCACAGAGGGGAATGGAAAGATGTATACTTGGCATTACAAGACGAGACAGAAAGTCCTGCGCATGGATCAGGGAACAAACAAAAGTATGTGACATCATTAGAATAGTAAAGCAATTGAAATGGAGATGGGCAGGCCATATAGCGAGGCGATGGGATGACAGATGGACCAAGGCAATCCAGGAGTGGATACCGCTTGATCGCAAACGGCCGTGAAGAAGACCGAAAGCACGATGGATTGATGACATCGTTAAGTATATTGGACCCGAGTGGCAGAGGAAAGCCCAGGACCGTGAAAGTTGGAAGCATGCTAAAGATGCCTTCATCCTGCAGTGGATCGATACAGGCATATATATATATATATATATATATATATATATATATATATATATATATATATATATATATATATATATATATATACATATCAACCAAAAATGAGCCTTATCGGAGAAAATGATTTAGCGATGAAAATCCGGATCATTTTTCATTACTTCCAACGCCTAATCTTCGATCTCCCGACGTATTCGATGGTCAGTTGGTTTAAGTTCTTGTGCCAATACAATCTTGTATGAGTGTAAACTGAGATCCAAACGTAAACTATGCTAAGTGGCCATCCTTGATAAGCCCAACTTTTGAGAACGGCGCGGAACAGACAAATTATCGTTCTAGGAAACACTTTTAGGAACAACCGCGATATTTTTTTTTCATTACGGCCACTCACTAAGTCGTGACGGTGGCTTTTGATCATGAAGACTAAACTCACGTTCAAATTTTTCAATTATACGGCGGATGGCTTGATAAGAAGGAGCAGAATGACGACCATGTTTTGAACGAAATGCTCTTTAAGTAGAAACAAAACTTCTCGAATTTTGATAAAATGTTTGGACAATTTTCAAACGTTGTGGCAATGAAAACTTGTTTATGGTGAAATGGTAAACCTTACTGAAAACAACTAACAGCTAATTTCAAGAATTAGATATCAAATACGGCCGCCATTAGCTGTAAAAATTCTATCGTATCCGACACCGCAAGAGATAATTAAATTATATTGTTTATTTATGTTTAATTTTTTTCGAACATAATTTGGCATATTTTATTATAGCTCATTTTATAATTCCAAGTTAAATCTGTTTTTAAAATTAAAACCGTTATTTCTGCAGAATATAATGGATGACGAACGACGAATCAAAATGACGAACATGAATATGTGATATATGATCACCACAACTGGCATTAAAACAATTTTATTAAGGAAACTGAACTTTTTCGATTTAAAATTTAATGTATTAAATTAATACATTTTTTTAATGCATGAGAAATCGTTTTGTGAAGCCTTTTATTTAATTGGTATTTTTACTATCCAAAATATTTGGTCAAGGTTAGACATCAAAGGAACTGATGTAATAGCGCTAGATCAGGTCAGCGTAGTATAAATACAAAGTTCAATCCACGTTTTTGTCGAACCAGCCAGATTATGGGAGGTCTGTTATTGTGTTGAAGAGGCTCTACAGCTGAGCCTCTCTTTGCTTTAAACTGTAAAATTTTGACGTGATTGTGACTTTAGGATTTACATATATTTTATGAGTAAATCAATTATTTCATATAGTTGTGAATCTGAAAAAATAGTTTAAATGAAAGTTTTCATACAAAACTTTCTATTTGTGGAATGGTTAATGCAGACATTATTTTTCATAATGATTTCATTAATACTTAACTTATTAAGTTATGTAAATTATTCGCGTTTTTATCATTTTGTTGAAGATTATTAAATCGAATCAATAGAATTCTTCATTGTATTTTCAAAGTATTTTTATATTTTTGCCTCAGTATTTCGTTCTATAAATTTTTGTATTCAAAACTGCGATATGAAACACTAAACTGGAAGAAATTTACAACTAGTCACCAGATCATTTTATTTGACTACTCGTTGCGCATCTCGCTAACCATATTAATACCATGGTTAGTTAATGGGAAGTTAAATAAAGTGATTTGGTGTCGATTGGTAATTTTCTGCATTCTATGTTACAGCCACGGAAGACCAAATATCGGAAACGTTCTTTAATTAGCCTTTGAATTATATATACCAGGTGATCAACGGAAAAGGACTGTTTTTTAAAGAAGCATGACTTCACTAACGTTTTATCAAAAAATATTTATTATGAAAATAATCAGTGTAACATGTCATTTTCAATGCTTAAGTGGGCCATGTCAATATTGCCATGTGCAAGGACACGCTTTTGGAGCCATTCTCGAAAGTTTGTAGTATAGAAGTCTTCAATTCTACCAGTGTGTTAATCTTGGAAGTGACCACCGAATGGTACAAGCAAAAGTTAGGATAAAATGTCGAAACGAACGCGAAAGAATGGTAAGGTGAAAGAAAGGCTAGGTTGGTTCTGGGAAACTGCTGGATAGGGGTAGCGATTTTGAGATTGCTTTGTCGAACCGCTTTTCTGTATTACAAGACCCGGAGGAGATAGAATTAACAGTCCAATATGAAAAAATCACCAACAATGTGCTTGAAATACCTGCTTCGTTAGCACCCGAAGAAAAATGTTTCAGACAAATTCTTCAGTGAGACCATTGATTTAATAAAAAAAACGCCTGACAATAAAGAATACAGGGAGTCCTTTAGCAGGGTCGAATACGTAAAGCTTTGCAAAACTGTAAGAAAACGTATTAGAGAGGAGACGCGACAGTTCTATATGCAGCTAGTGCAAAAAACGCTGGAAGAAAACAAAGGTATTAACAAGGTTAAACAGAAACTGAGAACAAAAAGGACGTAAGTGTATGCCTTATTGCGTGCGGCTGGGATAGTGTGCAGTGTTCATACGGAACGTTAGAGGTTGTCAGAACTTTATTCATATGATGCTCAGAACTGGTCAAAGAGAACAATACCGGTACCAGTAACAACAAAAAGTACCTAACTTATGGAAAAATGCAGAAGTGATTTTTTACATATAAAAAAAGCACAGAAAGATTTTAAAATCTACCGTCCAATAAGCCTTCTATCAGTGATGTTCAGAGTTTTCAGCAAGGTAATATCTAAAAGAATATTAAGAAATCTAAATGACGCACAACCAAGAGAGCAAGCAGGATTCAGAAGTGGATTTAGTACAATGGATAACATCAGAGTTGTACAGCAGGCCGTAAAAAAACCCAACAAATGCGCCATACCACTGTGCTTGGCTTTTATCGACTACGAAAAGGTATTTAACTCAATCTCAATGCAGGTCATAATGGATGCATTGCTTAGCCAAAGTGTAAACAAAGCCTATGTAAACCCATTAAAATTGATATATGATAAAGCTGCAGTGACAGATCACCTTGATAATCTTGAAGTTGGAATTAATATAGAGCGGGGTGAACGGCATGGTGACACTATAGCCTGTTCTTTTCTCAACATGCCTTCAAAATGTATTCCGTAATCTGGATTAGGAACAGGATGGTTTAAAAATTAATGGTGCATATTTAAGCCATCTTACATTCGCAGATGGTATAATTCTCTTTTAAGAAGACCCAGATAAGCTCTAAAAATGCATGCAAGAGCTGTAAAGGGCTGAAGAACCATTTGGCTTAAAAATAAACCTGAAAAAGGTTATGGTCAGGTTATGTTCAAAACATTTACTAAGAACAGAAGCATTTCAATTTTAGGAAGAGATTTGAAAGTTGTGGACAATTATATATATCTTGGGTAGAGAATTTCATTTAACTTCAATTCTTTCTGTGTGTACAAAGCTAACTTTTATATTCGCGTGATTTCATTCAAGTATCCCAAACCCTCAAGGAAAAAATAACACAGAAATGTTCGGTGACAGAGAGGGCTATCATCAAAGCTAAAAATTGCTCAATTAGGGAATGCAGCCCGAACAATATTCATGAAAGCTCCGGCCGTATGAGCAGTGGCCCTATCTTGTTGAAACCACATATCCCTCCTGCTGATTTCTCGTTTCCATAGTTCTAGATTGAAAAAATTTTCGAATAAAATTACGATTCAAAAAAGGCCTAGCATTTAGTAATTACCAATATGTCAATACAAACCACATCGTTGTTTTTGGGCTATGCAGTGATCCATACACATTATCTCAGACCCCCTCTTCTACTATTAGCCAAGTAATACCGATTTCGGTTGTTTTTTTTTTGGCGTAGACTACCTTGAATAATCAAAAATAATCACAGGAAGCGAGATCAGACGAAGAGATCAAGTATATGATCAAGCGTTGCAATAGTGGACGAACAGAACAGGTTTCGTAGCATGGTATATTGTAAATTATTCGAATCGTTCTCCATAATTTGATATATTGAATTGAATTAAATGTTTTGGAGGCGTAGCCCTAATGCGATTTTTTGGGCGTCAAGAAAAGTCTAAATAATGTGTGTGACACAGTAGCAACTAAATGCCACAGCTACCATTTCTAGTGCCAAAGATCTCATTCTTTTTAAACTATCTGTGTGCGAGGAAGATAGAATTACATAATATATATTTTTATTACTACGAAAATCAGTTGTAAATGTGTATCAAAAGATAATTATATACCATATATTTAATTAAGACCCTGACAGTTACATTACTATGAAAATATCTCATAATTTAACTAATTTAAGCTTGACATAATGGCAAAAAAAAACTAGTGCCTATAAACGTTTAACCAATAACACTCCTAAAGTACTTATCAGACGTAAATGATTATTCTTGCTCGTACATTAATTTAATTATTACTAATAATGATCAAAATAAACAAAATATGTTTTTAATTTAATTGATTAATTTTTAGAGAAAATTAACATGGCATATATAAATACTTTCCACTTTCCACGATAGTGTGGTGCCTATAGATAAAAAAACAGAAGTGTTGAGAATAATGCCGCCGTTTAAACAAGGGTAGCCGAAAATGACAACGTCTCGGTGCAAGAGTTAAGCCTCTCGCCAATGACAACCTGGCGCATTTTGAAGTTGGTCTTAGGCTTTCATCCATATTAGATGGTACTGCCACATGAACTGAAGCCAACCGACCATTGTATTTGTCGAGAATTTACTGATTGTGTACTTGAAATGATGAAAGCCGACAACTAATTTCATCGCAAAATGATCTTTTCTCATAGGCTCATTTCTGTCTCTATAGCTTCGTCAATAAATCAAATTGTCGGTATTAGTGGGAATCTAATTCACACGTGATACACGAGAGTCTTTTGCATCCGCAAAATATCACAATTTGGTGTGGATTTTGGAATTGAGGAGTCATCAGTCCTTATTTCTTTAAAAATGAGGAAGGATCCACCGTTACCATCAATACCAAGGACTACAAGGCTTATGTTCAACAGGATGGCGCACCACCGCATATTTCCCGAGTAAATATGGGCTTATTGATTAAGTTCGGCAACTCGTTAATTTCACGAAATGGCCCCATCGCTTGGCCGCCGAGATCATGCGATTTAACTCCTTTAGATCATTTTCTCTCGAAATATGTGAAAACACAAGTTTATAGCAATAAACCTGTGACTATTGGCGTGTTGAAAACTAATGTCTGTCAAGCCATAGTCACCATATGGCCCGAAATGTGCGCCAAGGCTATCGAAAATTGGCGCGAGCGGATCTGTGTCTGCAAAAACAGCCGTGGTAGCCATTTGACTGAAATCTTGTTTTATAAAATGCAAATTTTAAATTGCATGTCTGAATCTCTTAAATAAAGCAGTCGGATTTTGAACAAAAATTTTTTTGTTGTTTTTGGGGATTTTCGGTCAATTGTATTAATAAAATTTTAAATTTTTACTATATCACTATTTTATTAAGGTTTTAGTTTCTTTTATTAAATTGTCCTCAGAACTATTACCATTCTATAATATAGTCACCTTTTTATAAACAGTGCAAATTTATATTTTAACACATTTCTGCTATATCTTGTGGAATAGTTAGAAAAGTTTTTTTTTAGTTTTTAAATAAAAATATGATATTTTTTGTTTAATTCTAATATATATATTATTCTATATATAATATTCTATATAATATTCTATATATATATATATATATATATATATATATATATATATATATATATATATATATATATATATATATATATATTTTTTTTTTGACTTAATAATAAAATTTATTTATATTAATACAATTGACCGAAAATCCTCAAAAAAATATTGTTAAACGGTCAGGAAACTACATATAATAATATATCTATATATATATATATATATATATATATATATATATATATATATATATATATATATATATATATATATTATTATTATTCACGTATGGGCCCTGGTGGACCACGCGAAGTACAATTAGAGCCGTTTGTTGTTGTTAGGCTTCCTTTGTGCCCATACTAATTTCATTCTTTCGCTATGAGCTTTTTTCCTTTCGTCAGACCAAGTCGTTCCAGTCTTCCTACATTTTTCTCTCTGGCGAACCTTCCAAATGTCAACCTTGTGTCTGAAACAGCCTCTATCCTGAATTTCACTTTGTGTAATATTCGCTGATCTTAGGTCCTCTTTAATTGCAGCAATCCATTTAATTATTTCTACTTTAGCTTTACTTCTATTTTCATAAAATTCGACTATTTGTATAGTTAACCTACTCGGATTCATTCGTTTTATGTGTCCGTAAAACTTAAGTCTTCTTTTTCTCATATCGCTATGTATATCTGTGTATTGTTTGATTTCTTGGTTTTCTCGAAGTCGGTATGTTGTGCTATTTATTTGTTTGGGCCCTAGGATTTTTCTTATAATTTTTCTTTCCTTCTTTTCAATGTCCTCGATGTCCCTCTTTCTATTCAAAATGAGCGTTTCCGCAGCATATAGACATTCTGGCTTAATGACTGTGTTGTAATGTTTCAGTTTTGTGTTTTGTATATATATATATATATATATATATATATATATATATATATATATATATATATATATATATATATATATATATATATATATATATATATATAGTATATATATAAATATATATATATATATATATATATATATATATATATATATTATATATACATATATATATATATATATATATATATATATATATATATATATATATCATCATCATCATCATCATCAGCCCGTATCGATCCACTGCAGGATGAAGGCCTCTTCAGCATGCTTCCAACCTTCACGGTCCTGGGCTTTCCTCTGCCACTCGGGTCCAATATACTTAACGATGTCATCAGTCCATCGTGCTTTCGGTCTTCTTCGCGGACGTTTGCGATCAAGCGGTATCCACTCCAGGATTGCCTTGATCCATCTGTCGTCCCATCGCCTCGCTGTATGGCCTGCCCATCTCCATTTCAACTGTTTTACTCTTCCAATGATGTCACAGACTTTTGTTTGTTCCCTGATCCATGCGCAGGACTTTCTATCTCGTCTTGTAATGCCAAGCATACATCTTTCCATTCCCCTCTGTGCCACCCGAAGTTTTTGAATTGATTGCGATGTGAGTGTCCAGGTTTCACTTCCGTATGTCATAACGGGTAGAACGCACTGATCGAATACTTTTCTTTTCAGGCAAAGTGGGAGTCTGCTCCTAAACACTATGTTGAGCCTACCAAATGCCCGCCAGCCACACTTAACACGCCGTTCCACCTCCCGGGCGGTATTCCCCTCCATGGAAATCCTCTGCCCAAGATATACAAAGCTGTCCACAATCTCTAAATCCCTTCCTAAAACTGAAATTCTTCTGTCCTGAGCGAAGTTATTGAACATAACCTGACTCTTTTTCAGGTTTATTTTCAAGCCAAATGGTTCGCCAGCCCTTTGCAGTTCTTGTATGCGTCTTTGCAGCTCCTCTGGGTCTTGTGAAATGAGAATAATATCATCTGCAAATCTAAGATGGTTTAAGTTTGCACCATTGATCTTTACCCAATCCTGTTCCCAATCCAGTTTACGGAATACTTCTTCAAGGCCAGCCGAGAAAAGAATAGGCGATATTGCGTCACCCTGCCGTACACCTCGTTCTATATTAATTCCCACTTCAAGATCATCAAGGTGAATTGTGGCTGTAGTTCCATCATATATCGATTCTAATAGGTTTACATAGGCTCTCTCTACACCTTGGCTAAGCAGTGCATCCATTATCGCATGCTTTGAGATGGAATCAAATGCTTTTTCGTAGTCGATAAAAGCCAAGCACAGTGGCATGGTGTATTCGTTGTGCCTTTCTATGACCTGCTGCACAACCTGGATGTGATCCATTGTACTGAATCCACTTCTGAATCCTGCTTGTTCTCTTGGTTGTGCGTCATTCAGTTTTTTTAATATTCTTTTAGAAATTATCTTAGTGAAAACTTTGTACATCACTGATAGGAGGCTTATTGGACGGTAGTTCTTTAAATCTTCCTGTGCTCCTTTTTTATGTAGAAGGATCACTTCTGCATTTTTCCATAAGTCAGGTACTTTTTGTTCTTTGAGGCATTTTGAGTATAATTTTGCCAGTGTTTTATGTAACGTCCGACCACCAGCTTTTAGCATTTCGACAGTTACACTATCCTTTCCTGGAGCTTTGCCGTTCTTCATCAATTCTATAGCATTTGTTACTTCCTCCACTAGGATATCTGATATTATATATTGTTCTTCCGTGGGTATTGCTGTCCCTGACTGGCTCTGATCTTCATATAACTGGGAATAAAACCTTCTGACAATCTCTAACATTTCGGTACGCGCCCTGCACACTGTGCCATCCTCACGCTTTAAAGCATATATTTGCGTTCTTTTGTTTCTCAGCTTCTGTTTAGCTTTGTTAATTCCTTTGTTTTCTTCCAGGGTTTTTTGCACTAGCTGCATATTGAATCGGCGCGTGTCCTCTCTGATACGTTTTCTTATAGTTTTGCAGAGCTCAGTGTACTCGACCCTGTCAAAAGGACTACCTGTATTTCTCATTGCTCGCCGTTTCTTCATTAAATCAATGGTCTCACTGGAGATTTTTGTTTGTTTGAGACATTTTTCCTCTGGTGCTATTGAAGCAGCCGTTTGAAGTACATTGTTGGCGATTTCTTCATATTGAACTGATATTTCCACCTCCTCTGGATCTTGTAACGCAGCAAACCGGTTTGACAAAGCAATCTCAAAATCGCTTCCTCTCTCCAGCAGTTTTCCAGAATCCACCATGCCCTTCTTTGATCTTACCATTTTTTCGCGCTCTTTTCGACAGTCAATCCGAACCCTTGCTCGTACAATTCGGTGGTCACTTCCAACATTAAAATTGTTAAGGACAGTACAATTGGTAAATATTGTTTTATCGTTGGTCATGATGTAGTCAATTTCGCTTGTGAGCCCAGATGGACTTTTCCATGTCCATTTTCTGCTGATATTTTTCTTATAGAATGAATTCATAATATATAGTTCTTGTCCTTCAGCAAAATCAACTAATCTGTCACCTCTATTGTCTCGCTCACCAGTTCCATATGGGCCAATTGCATATATATATATATTATATTTAAAACAATTGGTAAAGGTTAAAACTGTATTATATTACTTAGTAATATTTAAATAATTAACAGTTATTAATAGTTATTATGATTTAAAATGATCCGTTAGAATAATAACCAATTTTAATTTAAGCATTAACGTGTTTTAGAAACGGTTTACTACACATTTTTTGTGACTTAATTAGCATATTTCAAAAAACAAATAGGAGGAAATAACTTTTTTTTTAAACAATATTCAAAACCTATGAAGCATCATTCAAAAAACAAATAGGAGGAAATAACTTTTTTTTTAAACAATATTCAAAACCTATGAAGCATCATTTTTCGTCTTAAAACACAAATAAATATAATTTATCAAAAGAATAAATCCTTCCTTTTTTGTGGGGCGTTTGAAAGGAACTACGTATTTTGAGCCACGGTTAAACAAGGAACGAATGAATTGGAATATGATAAATTTAGTAACTGCTTGAAGCAAAAGACATGATAATTCAAAGGTAAGGTAGGCTTCTTTATTATTATTATTCTCATACTAGTCCAGTTTATTTTCAAGATCATGCAATGCGCATGCACTGCGCAATGCACTGGCAATGCTAGTGCATCCACTGGCAATCCTAGTGCAATGCTGTTTGTTCAGAATTTTTTACTTAATTTAATGTATGATAGTTTTTATTTAATAAGCTATAAGAACTAATTAAAATAAATTTTATTTACATCGATTTTTATGAGTTTGTTTTTTACTCGGATTGCCATATTGAGTTGGCATAGGGAAAAAAATTGCATGTACTACATAATAACCTAGTAGATGTACCAACTAAGAAATTCCAAATT
The DNA here is from genome assembly GCA_031761425.1 of Cosmopolites sordidus. NCBI lineage: Eukaryota > Metazoa > Arthropoda > Insecta > Coleoptera > Curculionidae > Cosmopolites > Cosmopolites sordidus. The sequence continues at coordinate 39,065 of JARFXV010000482.1, read as the reverse complement.
ACATTAATTGGAGTTTGAATCGGTGACCCAAAAACTTGTAAATTCTGACTTCATGCACATTCACTGCTACCTTCAAATATGATGACTGCCAATTCCACATTGAAGATAGTCCTAAGGAACCAAGGACCGCTAATTATTTATAAATCCAAATAAAATTCTAGTCTAGTCGTAGAATTCTTCGCACATCAAAGCTCCAGGAATGAACAGCTATCTATAATGCACGTCAGCAAGTATGTTAATACCGAAAGCACTTTCCAACTACAAATCCCATTTCAGAGAAAGCTATATCTTTCGTGAGAAAATGTTCCATTTACATCTAATTTGGTTGCTTACTTAATACCATTATTTATGGAGCAGCAACTGCTAAATGATTTGCGACAAGAAGCTTGACATGAAATTTAGTGTTTCTTAAACTTAGTTCAGGCTTGAAATCAACAAACTAATTAACAACTGTTAATAATTATTAAGTTAGTCGTATTTTATACACTGAATTTTGATACATAAATATGCCAAGATTCAGCATGATAAATTTGCAAGATAAATTCAGTTCAATGTTACAGCTCACAGAAAACGAAGAACGTAACTTAAGAATTAGGCGTTTCCGCGTTAGGCTGTTGATTCCTGCAGCCACTGTTGAACGATAAATTGTGGTTTTTAAACTTTAGTTGCTTTCAGATGTCGACACAACATATTTATATATTTTTGGAAATATTTTCGTTATTTTTTTCGCATATTTGAAATCCAAAGCTAGCTTGATTTTTTATTGTTGTAAATATTGTGTCTTTTTTCAAAATAGATTTTAAAAATTAGTTAAAACATCTTTCAGTCTGTTTTAGCATAAATATATTTTTCATTTAGTAGGCTATGAAACAATGGATGACAGATAAAGTATTTAATTACACTTGACAATAATTAACGTCAATTTGTAAATTTCTAATTTCTTTCAATGTTTATATGTAATTAATATGTATTTAATTGAAAGAGAAATAATTGAAATACAAACAATTGTATACGGTGACAGAAAACGCACTTATGCTGAAGTTTCTCAAGTATTTAATGAATTACACCTGAATAAAAACATCACTAAATCAACAGTTTCAAAAACGGTAAAAAGTTTCAATGATACAGGCCGCATTAAAAGTCGCCCAAAATTAAAAATAGAAAAAACAAAAATTAATGACGAAAATTCGTTGAATGTTTTAATTGATGTAGTATTCAATGGTAAGGTTATATCAATTACACAATAAATTAACATTCATTCCGGTCCTGCGCCTTGTATTTAAAGAAAAGATTCGAAGTGGTCGCCGATCCGTTCCACGCAAAGTTGTGCGCGACGTACCCAAGAATCGGTACATGCGCTTAATAGTGATAATGGTCTTCCAGTCTCACCAGCCTGTTCTATGCGATCAATAAGTTCTTCCGTTGTATTAACTGGCGTTTTAGGGTTATTTAAGGGTTAATATATGGTGACCTAGGTAGCCACGCAACTGGCCTCCTACAACCTACCCACTTATTAGGAAAAGTTTTAAGAGACCTTTAAAAGATCTAAAAACCGCCGTACTTCACGCCTAAAATCATGTAAGAACCACATGTTCTATCTGACGTTCAAGGGCACATTTTCTAGAAGACTAGAAGATCGGGAAGGTAATTATGTAAAAATTCGAGATAGTTTTCACCTGTTAACAAGAATACCGTTGACAATTGCTGCCCACAAATTGGCCGAAAATGTATGTCAAAAATTTGTTTGCCTAGACCAAAAATGAGTATTGTGGGAATTGTGAATGCCATTTCGGATAAATAAAGCCTCGTCTATAACCGAATTGTTTCTGGTAAAATTTTGATTCATCTCATGTTCGTGTAAGAGCCACGCGCAGAACTTTGTTAAGGTGGACTTGTGGCTCTAAGGCTTGAACTCGTTACACATGACAAGGGTACAACTGATTTTCCCACAATGTTGTAAACACTTTTTTATTGCTTAGTTCAACTTACCGTGCTATTTCTCTAGTACTTGTTGTTGGGTCTTCCGCAACAAAATTCAAAATTTGTTCCTCCCGTTGCACGTTTTTAGGTAGCCGAAGTGTTCCCGCGTGCCCTCCACTAAGTTACCTCAAATCACCGGTGTATCTGGCTCTTTGCACAACCCGAATAAATTAATTCGGCAATGGGCGAGCCCGAAATGAAAAACGTTTAGCATTGGCATTTTGAAGGCATTCTCCATAAATTAACAGCATGTCAACTAATTCACTATTCTCATACACGTGGGCCATTTTATCTGTCCAAAAATCACGGTAGAAATCCATGTTAGAAGTGACAATAAAACACTAGATAAGAAAATAAATGGAATGCATGATTCACAAAAAAAAACGACAAACATTATTTATGTCTTCTGTTCGTTTTGAATTTGCAGGCGACCGATTATATTTGTTTGAATTATTATAAGGGCCGAGATTGAAATTTTTAAAAGGTATTAAAGGCTGTTAGCGGCCTAATAAGCAAAATGCCAAATATTAAGGGTAATGAGGTAAAACATCAACAGAAATTCAGCAATGAGAAGCAGTAAAAATTACACCAATGTATTTAAAAATTCATTCCATGTTACATAAAAATAAACTATCACTTATGGTTTACTCCCGGACTTAATTGTCTAATATATGAAATAATTCTTTAGAAAATCAAAAATTTGTCAAAATTGAATTGATTAACCTCCAATCAATGAAATACTGTAAACAATCCGTTCCAAACCGCAACAGCCTTTTTCCATTATCGCTATTATTCCACCGCCAACTATTTTATAGTAAATGCATAAAATGTTGAATGGATCGGGCGACTAGTAGTAGTGCAGTAGGATAGTCATAGCTCTCTAGTTAAAAAACGAACGCGAACAGCGCAAAAGTGTGACCTAGTGACAAGTGCAGCGGAACCAGTGCTTTATTTTGTTTTTTTTGTAGATTAGTAATTGTCAACGCAATGTAGTTCTAAGTTGAAAAATAATTAGTGAAAAATTATTAAGATACGCGTTAATATTTGTCGTTTATAGTGAAGAAAAATGTTTTTAAATAGGCAGTTTATAAAGTAACCGTGAGTTCGAAGTAGTAATCGTTATTTTTTTAATTTAAAGTTTCATAACCTTATATTTCGAAAATTCAGTCATTTGAAAATATTATATTAATGGTTTGATTATTTTTCTATACAATTCACATACAATATCACATACATCTATACAATACAATATTTCAATTGTGTCATTAAATTAAACCACAACAGTAATAATACCAATTAGAATTTACTGTTAGGTTAAAAGTCCAAATAAAATTACAAACCTAGCAATATAGCGTTATGTTGGTTTTTTTACAGTTTGTACTTTTTCTAATACTGTTGTTTATGTATTATTTTACGAATTGTTTATACAACTTTGGATTTACTATATCATATTTTCCTGATTATTTCGCAAAAGTACTTTTCGCTATAAATACCAATAACGTTAATGATTTTATTAATAAAGCAACCATTTGGATGGTGATTGCTTCTACTTGATAAAAATTTAGTATAAATATTTAATTACTTTTCTCGTATAGCTTCCATTTTATTGATTAATAATGTGGAAATTAAATAAGAAAAGCCCTTCATTAAGCATAAGATAATTTTAATTATATATTCATGATATTTTACTATATGTTTACGAGTATATAGGTTTTTCCAACAAAAGTTTTTTTAATTTGATTTAGAAGAAATGTTTATTTTTATTGTTATGTCAAATATTTTGAACATAATATTACCCAAAGACTCGCCTTTTGCTGAATTAAAAAAAAAATGATTACACGAAACACAAAAAAAAATGTAGCGCCACAAAAAAATTGTCGATATGCATCAAATCACGTAATTTCGGGTAAATTCACTTCGTTACTATTTAAAGAGAAAACACATTGACAATATCTGGTGTATAACAGATTAATTATTTCAGCACTCTGTACAAAGCACCACGGGCGTAGCCAGGATTTAGTTTTGGAGGGGTTTAGTTTGAAGTAAATAAAACAACAAAAATATACTTACATGAAATTTAATATCTATATATTTATCGGAAAAATTACGACATATTTATAAAGTTCTTAACTTTAAATGAAATGATTAAATTAATTTCGTTCCTCTGGGCTAAATCTAAAACCATTAAAGAAGAAATCTTCTAAAATCTATAATATTAGGTAATATTTGGCTTATTTCGGGAGGGGGTTTGAACCCCCAAAACCCCTTTCCGTCCTTGGCTACGCCCGTGCAAAGCACCCTCTTATTGAAACCACATACCAAATATTAAATTCGACCACAAAAAGAATAACTCGTATAATCCTAAAATATTAATTTTTTTGGTCTTTTATAATCCTCTCATGAACATAGCAATAGTTTCTTGTGAAGTTTTATGTTTAAAGCAAATACAACCCACTAGCCACAAATTGCAAGCTACATTTTACAGTTTGTGTGCTACTCTTTAAAACAAATATTAATGTTACAAGATAAAGTGCGACAACATGTAACTGGAAGCGAGCATATTTACTCATACAGGTTTATAATTGACTTCCTCTAATTTTATGGAGCAACGGGTTTGCATACAATATTAATCACTATCCCAATCATAGTCCTCTTTGTCGTTCAAATGGTAAACATTTTGCTGGAGTTGTTTATTTATATAAATATATGCAAGTATCTGTCCAGTTTCATTTACGCAGGGTTTTGTTTTGTGGTATTTTATGTCCAGCGCAACTACAATTCAGATCTATATTGTTGAATTTTCTTGCTACATCCCTAGATGAGTAATTTTGTTTATACAAATTTTAGAGTTTTTACAATTCTACTATTTAAACAAATAATTAAATCAACATAACAAATGCTTGCTTTCTGATTGAAAGCAAGTACATTCAACAGACTATTTGATGAGCAGTGGATTTTACATAAAATATAAATAATTATTCCTGTCATAGTCGGCTTTGACCTCCAAATGTACAATATTTTTGTGGGGATATCATTTATTTATATTACAGCAGGCAAGGTTTCAAATGTCTGTCTAGATTCGTTGAAGAATAATTTACCACCTTTTTTAATTTTGTTGTTATGTTATGTCTTTCTCTCTTTCATTCTGTGTTCCATTTCTTTTATTCTATCAGATTTGATTCTTCATCCAGAGATTTATTTAATTTTTTCTCTTTAATGTCATGGTCCTCATCTCCTCTAACGTTTTGCTTTTTTCTTCTCCAAACCTTTTATTATTTCCTTGTTTTCCTTTGTATATCTCTACTCTTTTTGTTTTAAAAACTTTTTGTCACTGTGTTCATACTGATTATATTCATGTAGACAAATCAATTTAATTGTTTATATTTTCTTCATATTTGGTTCTTGCTTGGTTATTTCTAAAGTGATTGTTTTATTAGTAACTCTGTCCCGTATTGTTTTTCCAACTCTTCTTCTTAGATGTCTCATTTCCATTGTATCTACATGACAGATGCGTTTCTTCTGTTTTGTCAAATTTTCGCTCGGTTATTGCAGCAAATATTTTTTTATATATCTTCTTGTCTTAGTTCCATTTTCTCTGATAGTGCATTCAACGCATATTACAATCTGGTTGATGTTCTCGCTCTGTTTGCTAATTTCCAATCTGTTTCCATCATTCATTATTATACTTCCGAAGTATAATATACTTCTAATAACAAGCAATTCTATCCTTACATTTTATTTGTGTAACATCATGTTGTTTCTCATTGAAATTAAATAATGGTGATATTATTTAATTTCTCTGTATATTTATTTCCATTGTTATCAATTCAAACTTTTCGTCTATATGTTCATTAACATCTTTATTTCGTTTTTGAATCAGCAATTAGGGTAATATCATCAGCATACACCAAGGCGACAATTTTTTTGGGTACTAATCTTTGATACCTGATTATAGTCTGAAGTTGTTTCGTTCTTTTCATATAGACACACATAGACATATAATATACACATAGACAGGTAGATTGATATAGAGATATAAGCTATTTCCTTCAGGCTGGACATACTGAAACAATCCGGAAGTGCAAACACAAAACACAGAAGTGATACATTTAGCCAGCCTATACAGCATCAACTTTACCACTCGACATGAAAATTTCATTGAACTGAAAATATTTGCCTCTTATAATATTAATTATTATATATGATTTTAATATGCTTCTAAGGAAATTTATTTAGAAAGATATATGTTCATATATATATATATATATATATATATATATATATATATATATATATATATATATATATATATATATATATGTATCTATTTTTTTAAACATTCCCTTGAGCTGCTGAATGTTTATTAATCCGTTATGTCAGTATTCGAGCTTATTTGAAAAATACCAGTGTTCAATTTCAAAGTTAGGTTGTCGATAAATTAGGTAAAATGTATATTATATGTAAATTCCAGTAAAAGTCTAAGAAAGGCAATCATGTTATTGTGGCAATAACAGTACTTTACCTGTATCGAATACAGCTATCAATTGTTCTGTACAAGCAATATTGACCTTTTTCCGGAGCAAAATATCAGTAACAATAAAATCAACTAGACCTGATAATTATAAATAACCAGATAATTGTGAAAATGGGGCACATTTAGAAAGGGGATTTCAATATAGTTGGAGTAGGTAAAATTATATCTTTTAAAATATTTGCATATACCGTTTTCATTTTCTTAGATATAATTTAAATTATTTTAATGTATTTTTAGAATTCATTAGTTCAAACTCGTTACTTTATTTCTCCCCTTCCTTTTGTCCTTTAGGATGTCAAGTATGGGTTAATTTTTGAATTAATCATTCACCCATTTCTTCAGCTTTCTTCTATTTAATGTTAACTATTGTATCTTCCAAAGTTTTACCTCTTTCTTATATATAATTCAAAATTTTAAATATTTTAAAATACTATATTATACAGACTGGTAAAATATTTAAATAAAAAACATAAGGAATTTTTAATAGCTCGTTATCACAAAATATCTCTTGATATACGATAAATCATTAGGACTCTACACTCGAAGCGAACAACACTAGATAATACCAAATGAGATTTTAACTAAGCGTCACAACCCTTCATTAATTTAATGAAAAAAATCACTAATTTAATGAAAATGGAAAGCTTCTTCTGTGCAAAAGCAAGTTTCGTGTCCAACAGGGTGTTTCATGTCTCGGTAATTAGTGAGTAACGGTATCAAATGTCTATTACTCTGCGGTGAAAAGAACATGTAATTTACTTAATACAAGTAGATTATGCAAAAAGTGTTAGTAAAGCTGAAGGTCTCTTATTACCAATGCCGTTTGCTTACGATAAATTCATAATACATACATAAATTATTACTGTAATTTTACTTAACGTATATGGTAGAACAGAAAATATTACCTTTGGGTCTAATTATAACCCGTTCATTTGTTGTGTTATAATATAATTTAATTATATAATATACTTGACATGTTACTGTCGTCTTCTAATACTAAATAACGTTTGTTAAATACATTTAAAACTTTACAGTTTTCAATCACAAATTGAATCATTTTATCAATACTCATCATAAGCAACTGAATACGATTTTTAATGTATATATTTTGTATATATGTATGTATCTATTTTACCATCTGTGTAAACTAAATGTAAGATCGGTTACTTTTCGAAAAGATGGTATGGCGATTGAAAGCGTGATAGTATTTCTGAAAATCCATTTCTAGTAACGCTCGATGTCGATATGATACTAAAGTATTGTTTTCATAGTCTTGTTTTCACAGTCTTCCAAAGCAGATAAATTCAATATTTTTGCTATCATTGGAAAAAAGTGGATTTTGTATGCTAATTAAACACTACTGTTTGCGTGGATAAACCATCACCCAAGTAGAAAAATTAAAAAATTATTATGGGGACTAACTATGCTCCTTTACATTTCATGGTTCATAAGCTTTTCGATGTAGTCGAACCAACTCGAATGGCTCTCCGCGCTCAAAACGCTCATGTAGTGTCACTATTAAAGAAATGCTCAGCAAAATCCATGGTTGTTTATTCGCTGATCACAGACTGAGGTTAACAGACACTATTTATGGTAGATTTCAAACATTTCTGACGAACACGTACGGAATATCCTACTTGAACATTTGGGTATGAGAAAACTGTTAGCGTTATGGGTGCCACGTTTGATCACTGGCAACCAAAAATAGACTCCACCAAACTTCACAGCAATGTTGAGGCATGAATAAAAAACAATATTAAGAAATTTCGATAGCGATTCTTGACTATTGGAACTTAGATTCATCATTACACACCAGAAATTAAGGAACAGTAAAAACACCTTATTTTACCGAATATGCCCCGAAGAAGGCGAACACATTTCTAGCGGCTGGAAATTTTATGGTGTTTTTCTTTGGTATTCGTAAGGCATTGCCTATTTGGAAAAGGGAAAGAAGGTCATATGACCAGACCGCACATTATACTACATTATTGGTTAAATTTCACGAGGAGTTGATAATAAAAGCTCTCGTTTGCTAAAGAAAATGATTCGTACTATCAGGAAGAAAAAAAAGTTGAAAAATCGTTGGGCGAAGACTATCGAAATAAAAGGAAACTGCGTTGAAAATTAAATGTAATGTATTTTCTTGGATTCTCGAGGTGTGAGGGTGTCTCCGAATGTATTACGCTTCACTATCGGACCAATTGAATGGCGCTATTGAGACTAAACGTCATATTTCGCCAAGAAAAAAAAAAAAAGAAGTTTCATCACCACGATAATGTTTCACTTTAAATGATGAGCTTTATACTGCGTATATTAAAAAGTTGGAAAGCCGTTGATCTAAGTGTATTGGGAGCTCTCTTCTCTCGGACCTTTGTAGTCTTTGTTATCTCTATAACCTCGATAATTTTCTCGAATGTCGGTTTACTTCCTCTTCTGTAACGTCTTCCAATTCATTGTATTCATATGCGGCATGGGTGCTTAATAGCTCGCTTAAATGTTCCTCCCATCTATCTATTATTTCTTCTTTTCCTCCGATTCCATTTTTTTTTCTGCATAGACATGTTCTTGCCTGAAATCCCCTTTGTATATATTTTTACTTCTCTGTAGAATTGTCTTATATTTCCTCTCTTCTCATATTCCACAATGTTATCTATTGATTGTTGTTCCTACAACTTGACACTACATCGTATCGCTTTTTTCGACTCTTTGGTTTCTGGGTTCCCAGCACTTCCTAAGCTGTTTTTATAATTACTTCTGATTGACTTTCTTTTCTTTCAGTTATTGTTTTCAGTTAATACTTTCTGATATTCACTTATCTTCTCTTGTAATAAGTTCCAAATCAAGTATTTTGCTTTTACATCCCTTTTCCATTATAAAGTTAATTCTTTGTTTGTATTTAGCACTTACCAAAAAGTGATCCATATTTCCCGATACCCCTCTGTAGCTCCTACAATCTATTTTATGTACATGTTAATAATGTCTAGAATTAATAATTATATAGTCAATTTGATTTTTTTTTCCATTTCACGAAATACGTGTTTGCTGCATCTATTTATATCGTAATATATATATTTAATGGAAAACCAATAACTTTCGGAAATTTAACCAACAGTTCCTCTCATCATTTGAGAGAAAAAAGTTCCGTACAACAGGAATCAAAAACTTAACTGTTCGGAAAAACTATTTAAAATGATGATTCATATTGTGGAATTACATAGACTTAAATGGTGGATATTTAATTTACTATTTAATTTAATAAAACAATTAATCATCTGTTTCTTTATGTGACGGGAATTGTTTAAGATGTTGCATTGGCGTGAAAAATTAGTACTAGCATTTTCAACTTCGACATTAAACAGCAATAATATATAAGTTTTCCTTTTTTTTAACAAAATCTCACATTTCTGCAAAAACGGAAGGACGATTACATTTTATTTTCAAGAAATATCTTAAGAAATCGATCAAACAAAAACTGAATTCCCCTCAACCAAAAATTGGATATCCAAATACATAATAATCTGTGCGAGGTTGTCAATTTTTAGGAAAATTTCCTGATCTATTTTCCGCGAAAATGGTTCCATTTTGTTTATGTTAATGTATATATGTTTTAAGGAAACTTTTTATTCAAAATGATGTATATTCCCCTACACCCTGTATATAGTTACTATGGAATATATACCATACAGCTAACTGTAATTTGAAAAAACAAATTAAAATGCCGATATTGTTTTTTTTTTATTTTTTCATATGACCTTTAACAACAGAGTTAAGAAAATATATTTTTTAATAGTATTTGAAATATCAGGTTAGCTGATGAATTTGTGAGGTAGGATAAAGTCAAGGGTTAAACTATGTGTAACATGATTTTCTATATTTATTAAATTTCTTTATTTATTAATATAAAGAGTCTACCAATAAGAATGATGGAACTTTAAAATTAAATAAAACACCCATTTTTTGCTCAAAATCAGTTCCGATTGCTTTATTCAGCCAAATAGGCACCACGGCTCTTTTTGCAGACACGGATCTGCTCGCGTCAATTGTCGATGACCTTGGCACACATTTCGGGCTGTACGGAGACTATGGCCTGACGAATGTTAGTTTCCAAGTCGTCAATAGTCGTGAGTTTATTGCTGTAACCTGTTTTTTCACATGTCCCCAGAGAAAATAATCTAAAGGAGTTAAATCGCATGATCTCGGCGGCCAAGCGAGGGGTTTATTTCGTGAAATTATCGAATTGTCAAACTTGACTCGCAATAAGCCGATGTTTATTCGGGAAGCATGCGGTGGTGGAGCTGTTGAAAATAACGGTTATCCGCATCGATTCCGTCAAATTCCGAAAAAAAAAATCCAGCATTACCTTGTAGTGCTCGGTATTGATGATAACGGTGGCTCCTTCCTCATTTTTAAAGAAATAAGAACCGATGATTCCTCCATACAAAAATCCACACCAAACTGTGATGTTTTGCGGCTGCAAATGACTCTCATATATCACGTGTAGATTAGATTCGCACCAACACCGACAATTTTGTTTATTGACGATGCCGTTAAGTCAAAAATAAGCCTAATCGGAGAAGATTTTACGATGAAATTCGTTGTTGATTTCCATCATTTCGAGAGCCCAATCGTCAAATGCACAATAAATACGATGGTCGGCTGAGTTTAATTCGTGTGTCAGTACCATCTTATATGGATGCAAACCTAAGTCCAACCTCAAAATGCGCCATTGGCTTACTTTTGCGAGCGGCGAGCAACCGAGACGTTGCCGTTTTCGGCTAGACTGCTTGAACACCGACAATATACTTAACACTTCCGGCTTTTTTTGTCTTACAGGCACCACACTATAGTGGAGGGTAAACACACTTTCAAATTTTCTAATAACACGATCAATATCCTGTTCAGAAGGACCACCACGACAAATACCACGATGGGTCTGAATTGCTCATTCAGTAGCACGATAGGACCGCGAATTTGCGTAATAAAACTGCATAATTTCCAAATGTTCTGCTAACTTGAAACGTGCCATGATTTAATTGCGAATCTTTCGAAAAACAACTGACTAGACATGTTAAAATCGTCCCTAAAGGTAGATTCATTATATGTTTTGCAAGGCCGGTCACGTTGGTGCGGACGATAAGAGCAGCGGCCTACCGCTGCTTTGCCGAAACTGCACTAGAGCGGTAGTTGGTTCGATTCCAGCGCTCGGATGGTTGTTTTTCTTTCTTTCTTCTGTCTGTTTACTTCCTAAATGTTTGTGATTGTTTCTAGGCAAGAGTGTAAAATCCGACTACGAATTACTCCTCAGTCACGCCAGTTAAAGGCTGGGTAAGGCCGGATGCCTTCTGAGAAGTGTTCTACGTTGATCACTCGCCAGTCGGTAGGTTTCCTGATAGACTTATGGGTAGGCACATAACCAAGGGTTTATAGCTTGAGGGAGATGCTGGCCTGGGTTTGTCGGAACCCACGTTAAGCTGTAGGTCCAGTCGCTAAATAGCCTAGTTGCTGATGCGCCTCTAACCGTAACACTCTACCTTTGCCTTTTTGTTTTGCAAGTAGACCTTGCAAAAAGGAATGTAAAACAATTATTGATTTTTAATTTATACTAAGTCATTTAAAATTTAAAAATATTATATAACTATTACTTAATTTAAATGTTCCTTGTCGCACTTTAGAAGCTTTATAATATTTCAATATTTCCATTAGACACAAAAACTAAATTCAGTACTACTTAGTAAATAATTGAATGTAATATTATATAATTTTACACAATCAAAATAAACATTACCTAGTATAAATAGTTCAATAACTATAAAAAAAATATTCAAAGTGTTATTCATATGAATAATAACAGCTTCTCCATATTATTATACAACAAAAATTGTATTCAAATATTAAATAATTTCAATACAGGTGCATTTCAACAGAATTACAATTCACTCTCATTACATTATAAAAGGTTTCGTAACAATGTATATACACGTGAGAAACGTTATTATAATTCCGAAGAAAATCACAGAGTTGGTTTACACGCTATCTCGTACTTTCAGAAGATTTTCTTATGACATTTCAATAACGTTGTTTGATAATGTTTCTACAGAAAACATTTGTTCTTTGCTAAAATGAAATAAAAATGTTAATTTAAGGAACATTGTTAAGAGGTAGTTGATGTCTTTGACTTTATGGATCTTTAAAAAAATTGAAAAATATTCGCAATTACTATTTTTAAGGTTATCATCATGAAAACTTACACGACCTAAATATTTTTTTACTTGTAGTGAGTCTTTATTATTCTTAATTTTTTTTAGTATATCCCATGCAACATTATACTAAATTAATATCATCAAGCCGTTTAATCTTCATGGATTATGGCTCACGCCAAGGCGTATTAACGTCTCCGTATGGAAGTGGACTTATCCTTGTGCTTCTTTTCCTGATTTTTCCGTTTTTTTTTCTTTTTCTCCTCGTTCCTTTCTTTTTTTTCTTTTATTTCTTCTTTATCTCTTCTCTCCCATTTCTTTCCTTTTCTTTCCATTCTTTTCATATTGAAGTATGCTTTGGCCCCTGATTGTATTTTTCTTCCTTCATTCTCCCATCTCTATTCAGTTTATAATTCAATTTGTATATCCATCGGACTTGTATTTTCTAGCGTATCTCTCGTACTTTTGATTTTACCTGATCTTACTCTATTTCTAGGTCACTTTGGGATGTTATCCTTTTGATCATATCAGTTGGGTTTCGTCTTATGTTGCGGTAATGCTTTTATATATCTTATAATATTATCTCCTCTGACCTCATTCTCTATCTCCTTGTTTCATTCTCTCTCATATCCCGTTCTCTGTTATATTCATATACAATTATACAATGTATTTTTTTTATAGTCGCTAAAGAAAATTGATCTCCATGTACCAACAACTAACATGTCAGTGGTGTGTCCATTAACTTTCTATAGTTCTATTAATTCTTCTATTTTTACAGATATATTGAGACTTTAACAGGAAAAATCATTTTTTATGATAGTTATAAACAGTTCCAACACTGTAACTATGCAGTAGCACCTTCTGTTAGTCGCATATACAAATAATTACTATGAGGTCCCATGAATAATGCGAATAAGTTTTGTTAATATAGTATTAACATGGACAAGCATAAATTTCATATTGTGATTTCAAAGTTTGTTTCAAGAATCATGTAACGGAAGCCTACAAATGATAGTGATGAAATTGACTTTGAAGGAAGGATAAAATACCATTACATATAGTAACATTTGATTGGTACGAGTGTTTAAGGACGGTCACACCTTTAATCATAATGCTTTCACTCATAAGATGCCATTGCCATTTTTAGTCAAACTTCAAGTTAAAGTGATAGCAGATCCTCCATACTTACCTAATTGTTTTATTTATATGATTCTTTAAAATATAAATCAGCTCCTGAAGTAAGTTTGTAGAATATGTTGAGACAAACCAGAGTGAATTAAAAATGCCAATATAAAGAAGCAGTCGATGCCTATAGCCTTTATTTTTTTAATATCTTAGTCTGGAATCTTTTAGGAATGCTTTATCTATAAATAATCTTCCGAAATTTCGATGAAGTGTATTACCAAAATCGCACACATTACAATAGCCCTTCTATTCTTACGAGTCCATACTATTAGTGCATAAAATATTTAATTAATTAGTTAAATAAAATGAAAAAATTAAACAAAAAATATACAGTAATACACCGACTTACGCTATAGCGTCTTACGCGAATTCTGAGTTACGCGATTATAGCACAACACCCGTTCCCGCCTCCCGCTTCACCCAAACTTGTTCGGGCTTACGACATGCATGAATATGTTTCGCGTGGACTCGACACACGTTTACAAATTGTTTTGTTTATTATATCATTTAAAAACAACATTGTCTTCTAACAAAGTAAAACGGATTCATGAAATCAGAAAAGAAAAACATTATCTTTGAAATGTAAACTAAATATTATCAAAGATTTCGATACAAAACAAAAAGTTTGTGAATTGAACCACTACCAGAATTAACAGTAAGAACTATTATGAAAAATTTTAAAAAATTCTCGAAGCTGTGAAAAATGCTCAATATTTGAATTCAAGCATCATTCATAAATGCCACGGTATTATCACTGAGATGGAAATAATGCTATGATATGATTATTAAGTAAGAGTGAAAAACTGTTCTGTTGAACACGGTGTGCTCTCAAGTTAAGCTGATTTTGGAGAGATTAAAAGAAGAAGCTGGGGAGGCGGCCAAAGATGAAATCTTGAAAGCTAGTAACGAGTGGTTCAGCCTAGTCAAAAGTCGCTATAACTAGCATAGCATCGCGAAAAGTGGACAGGACAAGGAAAAAGTCAAGGCTATAATAGAAGAAGGTGGCAATAGCAGCCAAACCGTATTTATTCAACGTGGATGAGACTGGATTCTTTTGGAAGAAGATGCCTAAAAGAACTTTTATCGCGCGTGAAAACAAACCTTTCCAGGTTTTTAGACCTCCAAAGATCGATTGACGGTGATGGTTGGCGGGAATGCACCTAGTGACTGTAAGTTAAACTGCTCTTAGTTTATCGCTCGGAAAATCCAAGAACTTTAAAAAATAAATCTAGATCTTGTTTGCCCGTGATTTGGAAGTCAAATTCTAAAGCTTGGGTGGTAATTTAATTTAAGGTGATGCTATTAATCGACAATGCACCAATCCATCCTCCTACTACTCTCACTAATATCGACCCACGTATGAAAGTTTGAAATTTGAGCCACCAAATATAACCAGCTTGCTTCAACCGATGGACCAGGGGGTCATCAAAATATTTAAAGCTCATTACACGAGACTATCATTTACACATCTCAATGAAACTATGAGGCAAAACAACTTTTAGAGACTTTTGGAAACAATTTAATGTTTTAGATGCCATGAATATCATTGGAAAATCTTGGAAATTAAATTGGTACGAAATTTCACAAAAAACTTTAAATGGCGTCTGGAGAAAACTAGTGAGATTCCTACTGAGTCAGCGCTCGAGCTTGATCAAATTGACCAGGCCAGAGCCTGATCATGTTATTGAAGACGTGGTGGACTTTGCTAGACAATTAAATTTAGAAGTGGACGATGAGGAGGTACAAGTACTGCTAGATTCACATAATCGGAAGGTTGACAGTTGATAAGCTCATAGAAATGTGTAAATGAAACATTGAATAAACTAATTCTTTTGACCCAGTTCAATCAGAACATCAAAAGACGGTTCCAAATCTGATGGGAAACCTCCGTTCAATTAAAAAAGGGTTAGAAATTTTAGAAAACATAGACTCCTTTGAAGAGCGTGTTTCAATTACAAAATAGGGAGTAAAAAAATATTAAAGTGCTATTAAGAAATTTTGTTTGAGAAGAAAACATGTTTGACCCGTCAGACGACTTGTTTTTCTTTATGACGCCCTCTACTCAAAATAACTTCGATTTATGTTCTTGCATTAAAATAATATAATTTGTTTAATTATCGAAGATTTGAATACACAATTTTCTTCTTAATTAACCGTTTTCTTTAGCCCTTGGTTCCAGTTAAACAAAATTTGTATGCATTTATATATGAAATTGTACCCCGACTTACGCGAAATCGACTTACATGGTTGTCGTTCTAACGTGAAGAGGTTATCATAATGAGAACTATTTTGCCCTTTAATATAACGTCGTTTAGGTTCATTGAGCCTAGTTGAGAAACATCTTCCTGTTCGGTCCCACCTATCGCGTAAGTTCGACATATTACTGACTATACAAATCATGCCATGTACCATGAAACGAATCATGTCATATACTTTGTAGATAGTTAATCAAGTTGCATAGGAAGGTTCAAAATTACTGAAATAATTGCTGTAGCTTATGGGTTATTTTTATTTTACTTCATCAGTTATTTTGTCATTGCATTCTTAGTACTTTTAGATATATCTTATCAGGACATACATTCGTGTGATATTTGTTTAATAATAGCATATTAATAGCATTTAAATATCCCAATAAAATGATTGAATACCTTAGAATTGTACCATGAGAAAGCCTGAATAATAGATACGGACTACGAAGTAACTCAAGGAGTTCAAACTGCTGCTGAAGGCGCATTGGATTTTGGCCTACGGCCCCCAAAAGGGGAAGCCAGCAGTGTTGCCAGATCAAACACTACGTCACATGTCTCATTTATTTATTTACATACCTCGTATTATTGCAATAAATATCTCTATGAAGAGACTAAATATTTTTTGTTAAAATTGGTATATTGTAAAATTGTTTGAAAATTCAATACAAACTAAATACTTGAGAATGTTATAAAACATATTTCAAAAACATTATTTCAAGAAGTAATATTCATTTAATCCACAAATGGCTCAAGTGTGACTCTATAAACCCCATCGAATGCAGTCAGATATACTTTGCATTATACATTTCACTATATTGTCCATCTATTTATAAAGTAATATACATGCCCAGGTATATAATTGTATGGAAATAGATTGTTTATCTTTTGCTATTGTGTATGCATAATTGTCTTTCGTAATGCGACAGGTGACTAGTTTCTTGTTGAAAAACCATAATTATTGTTATATCATTTTCCACTCATCTAGAAAAAGTTGCACGATCAATTTTCCTTATTTAAATTAGATTTTACATATACGGCATATATTTCAAATCAATTTTAATAATTTCTAGCAAGATATTGAGTTTAATTGTTAATTTTAGCTTACATATTAATTTAATTTATTCAATTTTAAGTTTGGCCTTATATTTTATCCTTTTTAAATTAACGTTTCAATAAAACCACAAAAAAATCAGATAGTTGATCAGTGGTTTATTAAAGAAAAAAGTCAATTATAGTTATTTTAAAAAATATTTTATATTTATTTTATAAATATAAATATGATTTTATATATTTTTCACATCAGACGTTTTTACATCACGGTTTACATCACTGAAATTGATCTGATTAGTAATATTAAAGTATATTTGTAATATTATGGCCGTTGTCAATATCAGACAATAACATGCAGAACCCAAAAGTTTAAGTAATATAAGGATAAAAATTATATATAGAAAAATAACTATTGTAAATATTCCGGTGCTATTAGAAAACAAAGAGGGAAAAATAAGTTTTATGAAGCAATGGAAGATATAAAAAATATCTAGTATATCAAAATAACAAAAATATCACGATATAACAATACTGATAGAAGAGAATAATGTAAAAATAGACTGGGAACAAGTAATTAAAATACAATGAATTTGCTGCAGTGAAATCTTTAAGTCGCGAGCATTTTTTTTCGACATAAAAATATCGGAAACGAGCAGAAACCCAATAATGGAAAACGTAACCACAAAAAGACCCATTAATTATAATAGGGACTCTAAAATCGAAGGGAAAAATAAATTTAAAATAGAACTAGACAATGTGGATCAAGAATGAGAAATGCAGGAATGCAATTCAAGTGGCTGTAAAACAAGTAATATAACAAAAATATAATAAGGTAAAATTGCTTCAAAACAACACATACAAAACAAATAGGACTATATGATAGAGTAAAACAAGCTTAAAATTACGTTCAGAAAGAGACACAATGATTACTTGGAACACAAGGAAAAAATAGAAAAACTTAATAAATATCTCAGAAATATTTTCAAGAAGTTTTCAAGAAGAAAAAACAACAAAGTACATTAATAAACTCCACAATATTATTAAAATTAAAATGGAGAACTATTGTAATTGGGGAGCCTAAAGAAGAATCGAGTAGGTGGAAATGGTTAACAAGCTATGGATAAGTTAACAATGAACACGTTAACAAGCGGTATCATACAGCAATTACAAGAAAGAAAAGTCTGCGAAAATACAGAAGAGAATGAAGAGATAATTGTAGAGCCAAATAAAGAAGAAATAAAGGAAATATAATAATATAACAACTTAAGAATAACAAAAGAGCGGGTCAAAATGGTATATCGCAGAGCTCACAAAAAAAAGTGTCACTCCACAAGAAGAAAAAAATCTGCCAGTTAATATAAATAATCTAGACTGAAGAAAAGATCTTTGAAAATGGACGAAAATGCTTCTTATATCACTCTTAAAGAAGGGAGGTCCAACAGTACGTCATAATAGAGGAATTGCTCTTCTAGATGTAGTCTATAGTGCACGTGAAATTAGTAAATATAAGTTAAACAAAGTGCTTAACTTAAACTAAAACTTTAAACTTAAACTTTAGAAAAAACAAAATACTTAAAATTTTAAGTATTATAGTAACAACACTGCATATAAAGGATAATTTATCATCATGTCAAATTACATATTTAGAAAATCAACATGGAACGTTGAACATCAGAGCAATGCTTGCAAATTGTCGAAATTTATAATCAAAATCAGTATTATGTGCGCTAAACTTATAAAGTTCTTTATGGTGCACATAATCGCCCAACTGTGCGATGTATTCGTCGAATTATCTACAAATTCCTAATGAGAAAATTCCAAGACTAAAAATTGTTTACCCATTGTTAACAAATTGAATTAAGGTTTGCGGCTTGTATGGATAAGAAAAAAAGGTATTCAGACCACCCTTACTTTTACATTGCTACACTTACATTCTCATTCGAATGAAAATGGCAACATCGGTACCATTACAACAAAATGGATGAGGGATAAGTACTTTTGTAGATGGTATTAGACGTAGATGATATATAATTTCAATAAGATTAAATATATAGGGGGCGTTCTCTATCGTTATATACAAATTTGAAGCATAAAATAAACTTAATTCTAAGACTCAAAAACACAAAAGTGGTAAGTTGATCTTCGGAATTTAACAGTCCTATGAAATTATAAACAGTAAATAATCAGATTAAACTTCACAAGTCCAATTAAACTCATCTAAATTAACAAATTTTAATTTTGAAAATATTAGTGGCCGTGCAACAGGGTGGCGCAAAATAAGGTTCTTAGTTTATTCGCTCAGCAAAATTTGAAGGAAATATAACAAATAAACCATCTATACACCAAATAAAAGTTTTATTCTAGATATTTTTTTAAATGTTCCTGCTCGCAAACAGATAGGAAAAACATAGGAAAAAGTCTGTGATGGTCAGATCCGAGGAGCGAGGTGGATATTTCACATCATCATTTTTCGATTTAATGCGGTTCAGAAAATATTGCCTTAGAAGGTCCATTGTGGCTCGGGCAGTGTGAGCCGTGGCACCATCCTGTTAATACAACATATTGTGGCCTTTTGGCAGCTGCGGCAACAACAAATTTTAAATCATTGCCCTATAGCGCTCTCCATTGGTCGTCTGAGCAACGTCTTCTTCCTTTTCGAAAAAATAAAATCCAGTGGACCAACGAAAAAGTAAAATCGTTCAGTTATTGTAGCATACGAAACTATTACGCGAGTTGAATGCAGGGGTTTCTGGTGAGTTCTTTTTGTGTACTCGCTGCCCCAAAATCGACAGTGTTCTGTACTGACGAAGCTACAAAGTTGGAAATATGTGTTATCATCAAAATGGAAACAGAATTCTCATCGTTTTCTGTGAAGTTTACACGGAAGTATTGGAACATTATTAGCATTGGAGCTAAATGTGCTAAATGGTGCTACTGAAGATGCAGATAGCAATACCAGTGTATGAGACATGATATTATACTATATATATATATATATATATATATATATATATATATATATATATATATATATATATATATATATATATATATATATATATATAACTCTCAGAAACCTGCATAGCATGAATTTGCAGAGAACGTTTGGACTGGCTTAATCGATGATCAGATACTTGGTTCATCTTCCTATAAGATTAAATGGAGACAATTTTCTGGGGTTCCTTATTGAAGAATTACCAACACTTAGAGAATATTTCTCTGATCGTAAGATGAGACATGTGATTTGATATGAATTGTGTACCTACAGATTTTTGAATTGACCTCCGGAATTTCACAAGCAACAATTATTCATGATGGAATGGTCGTAGTGATACTGTTGCATACCCACTTAAATCCTGTTACCGTAATCATCTAGATTTTTATTGCTGGGGTACATAATTTACTGCGGTATAAAATTTAGTGTACGTATAAATTTCAAATACCATTAACGAATTAGCGGAGCGTATTCAGCAGGCTGCCCAGCATATTACAACTTTAATAACTGTCACTTTGTCTATCGCTATGTGAGCACAAAGTTGTATTCAGCAATGTAGATTGCTCTTTGAAAATATCACTAATTAACAATTGTGAAATAAGACAAGTTTCTATTTGATTTATGAATGTAAGTCTGATTATTTATTACTTATAATTTCATAGGCCTGTAACTTTGTAAAGAATAAATATCGACCTAACACTTTTGTGTTTGTTAGTCTTAGAATTAAATCTATTTTATTGCTCGAAAATTTGAGCCTAACGATACGAAACACCCTGTATAAATTGAATTAATTAAATATAAATGGAATTATTCAACCTTAGAAACAAATAAAAAATATATAAACAAACTAAGATGTATATCTAAATTTCTACAATATTTAATACTTGTATGTATTACAATTGTTTCGACACATAGCAGCTCCTTTTTTTCAAATACGAACTATATTAAACTAACAGTAAGAAAAATAGTTACTTAAAAGGCCCACCAACGTAATTATACCATAAATGGTGATAGTCGGGTCGGGTTATTAAAGATCCAAATTTTTTCTTTTCTTAATTTCTAGGCGGAGAGATTTAATTTTTTAGATTTTTTTTCATTATTTCATTTGTTATTTTCTGCGATCTGTTTGATGCCATTCCATTATTTGTTATAATTATCTATTGACATTGGGATATTTTATAATCTGTGTATAAATGAATTAAATTCTACCATCTTTTGTGGATACAGAAGACAAGATTAGCTATGTATAAATAAATTTAAGATGGCTTATGAAAAATTGCAAATTCATATCTATTGTATGTTCTAATAATTATTAAATTTAAAAAGTTAATACTATTATTTTGTTCTTCTTCTTAGTATAATATAATTTATATTTGAAAAAGGCACTATGTGTCGAATCCATTAAATTCATACAAGTTTTGCTTGTCGAATTGCTTTGTCGAACCGCTTAGTTGTGTTGCAAGATCCAGAGGAGACCGAAATAACAGATCAGTATGAAAAAATTATAGACAATGTGCTTAAAACGGCCGCTGCAATAGCACCAGCAGAAAAATGTTTCAAACAGTCAAAAATCTGCAATGAGGTAATTAATGCATACAATGAGGAATGCAGGGATTTTTTTTGACAGAGTCGAGTACATTGAGCTTTGCAAAACTATATACTAGTCACATCCATCGGGTGAGGTAGTGGCAGACGAACCACGTGATCTAACACAGCCTTCCTGATTTTAGGACGCCCTCGCACTTTCTTGACTATAACCTACCTGGACAAACATATTCAGAGTATATTATCCTTCCTAAACAGAAGTTTAGAGACCAAATAGCCCAAAACTGTTTTGGGACCCTGCCTAAACAGAAGTTTAGTGACCTACTAGCCAAAAATTGTTTTTGTTCATCAGGCCATGTGCGGAACTGCTCATGCGCAACTACTATAGTTCTGCCATGACTGCCTAATCGCCTGAGTGCATACCTTTAATTTGGTAAGCAATGCGTTATTTCAAAGAGACTTTGAAATTTTGGTTTTAATTTCAGTCCATACGCCAATTGACTATTTTCTATGGCCAATTTTTATTGAAGTTATTTATATTTGCACAACATTAAAATCCATTCGGGTCCACCCGTGCATCCATTCGGGTCCACCCGTGCATCCGTGTCCAATGTTTCTCATCTTTATCAATGAGAATAGCTCGCATAATATTAGACAAGATGCGCATTACACGTTCAACTATTACCACGTTGAACTCCTGTTGCAATCAAGTGTAGTTCGACAGATCGCTTCGCCAAAAACTTCTCAAAATTTTTAGACTGGAAGGCTGTTCTTCTGTCCGCTATTATGCGTCTTGGGATACCTAGTTTATGAAATGCTGCAGCAAGGGCTTTCACTCTGTAGTTTTTTGTTTAATAGGGCAAAATTGTGCAAATTTAGTAAAGGCGTCTCTAATTACTAGTTGTTACAGCGGGCGGCGTTTGTTCTCGTTCATCTCTAACAATTGATTTTACAACATTACTTACTCGCTCGTCCAGTCCTGACAAATTCAAATCATTTTCATCGAATGTGAATATAGAAAATATCCGGGCAATAGCAAGTGGGCCATGCATAATATGGTCGCTTCAATACCTCCAGATTTATGAAAGCATCAATATATTTTCTAGTTATGGATCCATTTGGGATAATCAAAAAATCTACTTCAAGGGTCATAGTTGGTGTTACCATCAAAGCACCCAATAGGTTTTGTATTACAATTTTTCAGTCCAGTCAAAACCCGCATATCTTGCTGAATTTTCAGATTTAAACTGTATTGTCATTTGTAAGTGTAGCCAAAATAATTGATCGGGTAAAACGAGTGTTTTGTGTTAGCATGACTCGTTTCGGTACTCCACGTTTACGGTTACAAACCTCTTTTGACCGCTTTTGACAATAGGTACACCTTTGTAATCTTCGGATTTTTCAGATGGATTCAAGTATATTTCAAGAATGTCACTACCGTCACTCCAGCCATTTCTATTTCAAACAAAAAAGTCACTGTTTTCAGTAATTTCAGGTTCATTCTCCGTTGTTTAACGTTCTTTTGTTAATAATTTAGAAATAATACACTAATCTGCCCAAAATACCGTTTATCATACAATTGACCGACATTGACAACTCATATTGATTGAGGAACCACGTGATGTTAGTTCGTAGTGTTTCGCGAATGGAAGAGTGCATTAAACTATATTCGTAATATTTATATTCTTCTGGGTCGCAAATTGTAGTGGTGCGTACTTCTTATTCGTTCTGGTGTTGGCTCCGCCACCTCGGACGTTGTTTGAAGTGTTACAGTGGTAGTCAGTTGCTCTTCCGACTGCAGCCGGTGAACTTCGGTCTGTCGGTTGATTACTGGTTTTCACGTGTCTGACAGATTGCGGGCATCATCATTGAGAATGCCAAGTGTGACCTTGGCGAAACGTCTGCACGTTCCCAACAAACGAGACACAAACGATCGAATGTACGCCCGGACTAATAATCTATATATATATATATATATATATATATATATATATATATATATATATACTATATATATATATATATACTATATATATATATATATATATATATATATATATATATATATATATATATATATATATATATATATATATATATATATATATATATATATATGAGCACGGGTTAGTTGCTGGACCGGGAGGAAGCCCCACCCATCCCTTACATTGGAGGGCACATGTTTCGTCTGTTGGTGGTTAGACTTATCAGGGTACCGACATATGCTCTCTCGCCAAGAATAGGGAGTCCCTCTCCACAATCAAACAACCCATATTTTCGCCGACTTCTCGTCGGATGGCTTATACATGGAGTTTTTTTATTTCTTTGGACTGCATCCAAAAGATTATTTTTAAATTTGTAAATTCAATTAAATTTTTTTCAGTTCTTTTATTTAACAAATTTTTTTTTTTTTAATTCAAACTGTAAAAAAATCTGCTTTTGGCAAGATTCTGTGAATGTAAGTTATAACTTTATACTTTGTAATATTATTAACTCATTTTCAAAAAGAAATATTATTTAATATGTATTTCTTGGTAATTTCCAGAGAAAGTTTTGAAGAATAATTCACCAAATACGCAACAATTACAAGTAATTCAAGGTACAAAAGTTGATTGTTAATATTTTTGATTTTGTAATTGCGCTTTTGTTTCTATTTCAAAACAGGGTCATGAGATCGTTTTGTACCAAAACGGAAAGTTTAAATACGCTTACTGTCCGACGATTTGTAAGATTATTCCTTACTATATTACCTCACCCATTTTTCGTGAACTTTTTATTGTACCGTCCAATTTTCTAGTATAGCGGTGGTTTTAGGCAGAATCGTGTTGACATATTCCTATTGTTCCTTCGGCTTCAGCTCAACGAGGTTTTCGCATTATATGCAATATCTAATTAACATGAAATGGAAACGGTTATCAAGTGGGTCCGCGCACGATTCCCAAAACTAAAATCAACCTTGAATGCAAAGGGCGTGATTACATTATTCAGGTTTAGATCGTACATTCTTAAGCGTAACAATAAAACTTTAACATTTGACATTATATTTATTCATATGAAAATATCTAGAAATTGTTCTAAATTTTCATATTTAAGTATGATATAGTTTCGTTCTCACAGTTTTGTTTAAGTTCCAGTTTTGTAATTAATTACAAGCATCAAAGTTTTTTATGGAAAATAGTTTTCTGGCCGGTATATAGAGATTGCAAATTTTTGTATTTTGGGCCTGGAGCTAGCAGTCCCACCCCGAAAAACAGTTGCTGCTACGAAACCTGATGAGATGTGTGTCGATAGTGATGGACTGAAATTGTTGTTTCGGTTTGTCCAGTCTTAAAAGCAGCGCTGGAACTCAAATACTGGAATTGCCTTCAGCTGATCGATTACCGCTTTTTCAATATAAATGTGGTGTTCTTTGAGGTGAATTTTCAGTGTTGGGAAAAGGAAAAAGTTTGGTGAATAAAGGGGCTGCAGAGCCACACTGAGGTTTTTAATTGCCAAAACCTCTTTAATAATTGAACTCGCTGTGTGATAAGACGCATTGTCCTGATGACCCTTTTTCGAAGTCTTTCAAGAGTCTCTCGGGAAAAATCCTGGTATACCGTTTGGCATTTCGACACAAATTCCTTATGGGCGATTTCCTAGCTACACAAAAAGCAAATCAGCATGCTTTTGATCTTTGACTTGCTCATTCTGGCTTCATTTGGTCGTGGCGAGGTTGAAGCATCCCATTCTCAGGAATCAGGTCTGCCGCTTCATTTTCCTGTCCGATTCAAAAAATCAAGACTCGTCACCAGTAATGACACATTCTCGAAAATAAAAGTTATTTCCATCCACTCAAAAAAGTCAAGATATGTTTCCCTCCTGTTGTCCTTTTGATCATGCGAAATGGTTTTCCAAATCATCTTGGCGCAGATTTTCTTAATAACCAATTCATCAGTCAAAATCAAATAAACGGTTCTGTGACTCAAATTCAAGTTTTTTCCGATAATTTTGACCCTCAACCAATGATCAGAATGCTCAAGCTCCCAGATTCTGGAGACATTTTCACCACGTCTTGCAGTTGAAAACCTTCCACCGCGAGATGAATTTTCGTTCGAGTCTCGGCCTCCTGAGAATGCCTTAAAATATTTGAAAAGCTGGGCCCTTTCTAAAGTACAGTTTACATAGGTCTTTTGAAATTTTACAAAAGTTTCCGCCCAAGTCTAAACCAAAAATTAATAACGCACCGTCTCTCGAAATAGTTGTCACTCATTTACAGAATGTACTAGAAAAATCCGGTTTACAAAAAAGAATTGCTACGCATCACAAAGTGACGATAGGGAGGTCAAACACGCACTGAAGACGCATCAGCTGTTTGCCTGCCACTCCTCTAAAGGGAAAGCAAATAGTGTTGTCAGATCTTACTCTACATCACCAGTCTCACTGTTTTGTTTGCACGCCGCATACACAGCCTTAAATTTGATTGATTCAATATATCGATCCGGTTGGAAGATTGAAGGAGGTCACGATTTACTAATGGGCTGTACCACAAAGAGATTTTTTTCTATTTCAAATTAATTATGTTAGTGTTTACATTAACAATATATTCAAATACAACACTAAGTTATTTTTTTCTAAGCAAATACGTCAGATTAACACATGCACTTTAAATTTCACATACGAGAAGAGTGAAAATCGTTGCAGATCTTCTCCAACAGATGGCGTAAGCTGCATTTGATTGCATCCTATATCCGACATGGCTGATGTCCCATTTACTGAGGAGGCACTTGCTGACGATTGATGACGACTGAAGGAATGGATATTTTCTGGATATTTTGAAAATAAATGTAGTAACATAAGAAAGGCAAACTAAACTTAACGAGATGATTTACAACTAAACACCAAATCACTTGTTTTTAATTTTTCGATGCCCGTTTCGCTAACCATATTAGTATAATGATTAGTTTGAATCATCTTCCGATGATGTTAACATCAATGCAAGTGATTTGATGTTTAATGGCAAATCTCTTTGAGTTTACAGTTTCACAACAAAGATTCCAATAGAAGAAGTGAAAAGAATAGGAACATTAGAAGATCCTGAAAACAATTTGGAGATAAAAACCAAGCATGGAAACTTTTAAATAGTGGAATATTATTAGTTCACTTAATACTGAGCTAAGTAAAGATGGCAATATGTTAACCGTATATTTTTAACAATACTATAATATTTTTTTTATTGGCAAAAGTTATCGTTCTTACCTTCTATTTAATTAAACTGTCAAATTTTACTTAACTAGTCACGGTACGACTTAAGGGAATCATTAGGTTGTTGGTTAGCATCTGATATTAATTTCTTGAATAAATCTGGATTTGAAGTAAGTGATATGCCGTACATTTCTGTTTCAATATTTGCGTAAAGACTCAGTGTTACTCACCAATTATGATTATCAATTCTTCTATTGAAACACTAAACTCGAAGAGATTCTCCACTAAATACCAAATCACTTTATTTAATTTCTCGACTCGAGTTTCGCTAACTATGTTAACATCATCAGGAGCTTATTCAATCTAATTCTAAAACTAAATTATGTTTTATTTTGTATGACAAACGTACCTAAGCAAGCGTGTGAAAATTAATTAAGCATTAGATTAATGATTCAAAAAATTGACTGAATGAAATAAATTATTTATTTCAGTTCAAAGTTTTCTTATATTTTGCTATTTGAATGATTTCATACAAATTCAAAGCCCTAATATTATTTAAATGTTTAAGTCTTAAGTTACTAATATTTGTATTATGGTCATGGGAAATATGTTCTTTATATCTAGTTAATGTGGATATTTTAGTTTATACAATATAGCTTCGATTATAATCTTATATTTTATAGTGGTCTACTTTATCCTTTCGGTTACCCAGCACTTCTCTTAACTTATTATATGGTTTGTAGTCTACAAAATTAGTCTATAATGTTCAAATTGTCAAAATTATGCCTAACTCTCGTATTAACTGGACATGATACTGTTTGGTCTGTTTCTTTTGAAAAGTCGAAGGTCCTTTCAATACTTTTCGAAACTTAAATTTTCTAATTAGTCTATCTACAACGTTCTTATTATAATAGCCATTCACTTCGGCCACCTCCATAATCAATCTAATTCTTTGGTATAACTTATTGGTTTAAAGGAAAATTAATTACTGAATTTATCACAATTAGTCTATCTACCTATGTTTATGCATATATGTGTATATATTAATATCTTTTATACGTAAATCCTAGTTATTAGTCAAATAGAGAACATATAATCAAATGAATCTCTTTCATGTCAGTTTTGATTACCTCAAATGTACTTATTGTTTTTTATTGTATAAACAGATTATATAATAAACATTAAAAAAATATATAAATAAAAAATTGACTATAAAGTTTTATACTAGCCATTTTGTTATGGAGGCTTTGATTTGAGTTGTTAGGAATTATCTCGATGTGGTGGTAATTTTTCCTAAAGATAACAAAATCTTTAGATATTTAAATCTTATCTTAAATATTTGTATTATTCCTACTCACTAAAACTTTTCATATACAAATTTTATGGTTTGGAATTTATCATTTATGTTCTTGACAAAATTTTTGCATTTCTATCGACAACTATAGCGCTATCTATATGTTAAAAGCCAAAAATATATATTAAATAGGCCTTCACCATTTCGTCCAAATTTAATTTTACGAAATAAAAATGTTTTCTATAATAAATTGACCTTGATCTATTTTTAACTAAATAAAATATAAATATAGTCATCGAAAGTGATTGCTCCAATAACCACTATCGAACAGCCTAAAGTGATTCACGATTGCAGTAGTTTTATGTGAACAATTTCCATTCATTAGCCACGTTATAAAATGAATATTTTATTATTTTATTATACCGGAGACATGATACGATCAGTCATATATAAACATTGTTCAAGAATTTCATTTTCGTAGGTCACAATGGTAATACTACCCATAAACAAATATGTTCTTCCCATTTATGGCATCGTGGTTCATATTAGGCAGAATTTTTTCCGGTTGGCGCTTTATGGTAGTCATGATGTCTCTTGCATAAAAAATTTGTATTTTGATTAGATTTCATGATTTCGTCATATGTTGGAAGGGTTTAGTATGAAACCATTAATACTATATGTTATTTTACTTCAACTCTGATTATTACTCGGCGGCGATAATAGAAATAATTTATTTTTGATAAAGTATTTCCAATGAATAAACTGCATATTTATCATTTTAATAAAGCCGTTTTGATGACGTAGTGTTGTGATAAAAGAAAGTATTAAAGAACAAAAGTGATGTTGAATGGTTGTAATAGTGTTGGTTAAAGACCCCAGTGGTCAAAATTTGCCAAATTTTCCAAAGAAGAAAGTTACATACAGTTCCAGAATATTTATCAAGCCTTGTTTTCCTTATTCTCAGGTTGAAGCTGGGGACACATTTGCAACAACTAAAGAGGGTAAGTGCATCAATTCAGTTATTTTCAATATTTTAAGATATAATTAAATTATTAACTTACGAGGGTAGAGTGAAAAGTCAAACACATTTTAAAGGAAATATTATTTTTATGATTGAAAATCGATTTTTTTCAACGCAGTCACGCTTTAGTTTAATCCACCTCTCCCAACTATTTTCCAACTTTTTTATGCCTTCCAAAAAGTACGACAAATCGTACGTAACTCTGAAAAACAGTCCTCTGTATAGGCGATGATTTCTTTATTTAAAGTAAATATCTTTCTATTCAACCATTTCTTGATGTTTGGAACGAGAAAGAGGTCGGAAGAAGCCAAAAAATAGGGTGAATGCGGTATCAGTTCGTAGTGTAAATTGACCAGTTTTACCGTTGCAACGGCGAACTAATGGGTGGATGTATCGTCGTGGTGAAACAGTACATTCTTCTTCGCTAGATGAAGGCGTTTTTTAGAAACTCTTTATGAAATTTAACTGATAATGCATCAGAATGCTCCTCTGTGATCGTTTACCCCTTTTCCAATTAGTCATTGAAAATAAGAAGATAATGACTTATGGAAGCGTGTTCGCCTACCTCGCAAAACCCACTGTTTTCATCTCCCTCGCTCATTTCACGAATAGCCCCAAAAACTTCACTTATCATGACATGTCTGAACACCGATAGGAAGTGGTCACTCGATTCTGTTTTAGTGGGCAAACGCGGCACCCATCGCGTTGATAACTCTTTTGATGCCCAAATGTTCGTGCAGGATGTTTCATTCATGTTCATTCGAGATGTTTATCGTCGATACAATATATATATATATATATATATATATATATATATATATATATATATATATATATATATATATATATATATACATATATATATACATATATATATATATATATATATATATATATATATATATATATATATATATATATATATATATATATATATATATATATATAATATATATATATATATATATATATATAATTATATATATATATATATATATATATATATATATATATATATATATATATATATATATATATATATATATATATACATATATATATACATATATATATATATATATATATATATATATATATATATATATATATATATATATATATATATATATATATTTATTATTATTCACGTATGGGCCCTGGTGGACCACGCGAAGTACAATTAGAGGCGCTTGTTGCTGCTAGCCCTCCTCTGTGCCCATACTGATTTCATTCTTTCGCTATGAGCTTGTTTCCTTTCGTCAGACCAAGCTGTTCCAGTCTTCCTACATCCCTCTCTCTGGACAACCTTCCAAACGTTAACCTTGTGTCTGAAACAGCCTCTCTCCTGAATTTCACTTTGTGTAATATTTGCTGATCTTAGGTCCTCTTTAATTGCAGCAATCCGTTTAATTATTTCTACCTTTAGCTTTACTTCTATTTTCATAAAATTCAACTATTTGTCTAGTTAACCTACTCGTAAAACTTAAGTCTTCTTTTTCTCATATCGCTATGTATATCTGTGTATTGTTTGATTTCTTGGTTTTCTCGAAGTCGGTATGTTGTACTATTTATTTGTTTGGGCCCTAGGATTTTTTCTTATGATTTTTCTTTCCTTCTTTTCAATGTCCTCGATGTCCCTCTTTCTATTCAAAATGAGCGTTTCCGCAGCATATAGACATTCTGGCTTAATAACTGTGTTGTAATGTCTCAGTTTTGTGTTTTTAGATAGGCATTTTTTGTTGTAAATGTTTTGTGTAAATCTCAATGCGGTTTCCATTTTTTGACATCTACGCTTATTGGCCGCTTTTTCCAACCCATTTTCCATGATTATTTCACCCAAATATTTGAATTGAGAGACCCGTCTGATGTTACCATATTTTGTTTTTAGAAATGGCGTTCTTAGTCTGTTGCAGGTAATGTATTGTGTCTTTTCAAAGGAAATTTGGAGTCCTACATTTTCTGCTGTTTCTTTTAGGATTTCAATCTGTTTATGTGCCGTTAATACATCTTGAGCTAAAATTGCTAGATCATCAGCAAATGCCAGACAATCAATTTTGATGTTGGTTCTCCCCAGTTTAATGGGCTGGTCAATATTCGGGGCCGACTTTTTTTCACGCCACTCCTGTATTACTTTTTCTAGAACACAGTTAAATAAAAGTGGCGAGAGTCCATCCCCTTGTCTCACTCCAGTTTTAATTTCAAGGGCTCCGAGATCTCACCCATGAATTTCACTTTTGACTTTGTGTTAGTTAACGTTGCTTTAATAATTGCCAGCGTTTTCAGATCTAGTCCTTGTTCTTTCAAGATTCGGAATAAAGATTCGCGGTCAATAGAATCATATGCTTTTTTGAAATCCACAAATGTACAGACGAGATTTTTATTGTACAGTTTTTGATGTCTTAGAATCAACTTCAGATTCAGGATCTGTTCAGGGCAGGATCTGCCCGGTCGAAAACCTGCTTGATATTCACCAATGTTAGGTTCTAACTGTCCCTGTGCTCTGTCTAGTAGACATTGAGATAGAATCTTGTAACAAACTGGGAGAAGAGATATCCCTCTATAGTTGTTTACATCCGTTCTATCTCATTTCTTATGTAGTGGATGGATTAGAGCATCTTTCCAATCTTCCGGAATCCGTTCGGTTCGCCAAACTTCTTGTAGAATTTTGGTTATTTCCCTGATTGTACCTGGACCAGCGGATTTCAAAAGTTCCGCAGTGATTGCATCTTCACCAGAAGCTTTGTTATTTTTAAGCCGCTTGATTTGCCTAATTATTTCATCTTCATTCGGTGGTAATGAATCTGGGTTTGTTTGTTTAGGCTTTAGTGTTGCTAATTTGTTTAAGGGCTCAGGAGAGTTTAGTATTTGTTCAAAATATTTCGCAAGTTCATTGCAATTATCTTGGTTATTTAGAGCCAATTGTCCGTTTTCCTTTTGGAAGCAAATATTTTGCGGTTGATAGCCTGTTAATTTAGTTTTAAATGTTTTGTAAAAGTTTCGAGTGTTATGTTTTTGGAAATCTTTTTCTATTTCATTAAGTTGATTGTTTTCATATTTTCTTTTAGTTTGTCTAATAAGCTTCGATGTTTCTTTTCTTACTTCCAAAAATATGTTATAGTTTATTGCTGTTTTTTGACTGTTCCAATCTTTGAATGCTTCACTTCGGCTTAATACTGATTGCTCGCAAACTTCATCCCACCACGGATGTTTTCTACGTTTTTGTAAAGGGACCAACTTTAAGACTGTTTTAATAATTTTTTGTTTCAATTCTTGGCAGTTCTGTGCTGGTTGTTTATCAAGTTCTTCTGTTAGGGCTGGTTTTATTTTCGTTGGGTCAAACTTTGGTATTAGCAGCCGCTTTTGAATAAGTTTTCGAGGTTTTAAGCTAAGTTTGATTCTAATCAAGTAGTGATCCGTGTCTATATTTGCTCCTTTCCTGATTTGAACATTCAAAATCTCTTTATAATTGGGGTACGAAATGGCAACAATATATATATATATGTATATATATAATATATATATATATATATATATATATATATATATATATATATATATATATATATATATATATATATATATATATATATATATATATATATATATATATATATATATATATATATATATATATATATATATGTATATATATAAAAATATATATATATATATATATATATATATATATATTATGTTCAAAAAAATAGTAAAGTGGAGAAAGGTATGAAAAACAAAGAAAATTTACCCGTGCTCCATATTGGTGCTTTGTCATTCCTTCATCCGCCATCCAAGTATCTCCCAAGACCGGTTTCTGGTCTGAAGTCGTCATCAGGTGGGCTCAAGCCTTGACCATATAAATCGGCCATGTCGAATGGTGGGAATCGGTGGTCGAATGTTATTAGAAATTTATGGTAACTTAAAATTAATAGTAAAACTAACCGTAGTAGTGTTATAAGTGTAATTTTGTTATTAATATTTTATATTTTAAAGGCGATTTATACTAGTATTATAATAATATATGTCAAAAAAGAAACTTTCTTAAATATTACAACGAATACCTCTATAAATTCGTTTCATCTATTCCTATTAAATATTTATGTGTAATACAATACATAAAGAATTTTTAAATCGCAAATTTTGTACAAAAATTTGTAATTTTGACAAAATATATTCTCTGTATACAAACAACATTAATATGTTGTTACATAAAAACAAAATTCTAGAGAGGTTTGAATTTTTATATGACAACATTCGATGTATCATTACTAAGTTAAAACCACAGGACCATAAATACAGTGCTTTTATTTGAAACGTAGTCACCCTCATTGTTTTAGCAGTAATAATTAGCTCTAGACAAAAAACACCTATTAAAAACGTACACAAACACTACTGTACTTTTAAAAACACGATTTAAAAATTTACTTTATTAGGTGCCCAAAATGTCCACTCGCCACTGCTAGTTAAACAATAGTATAATTTGTTCTCGAATTAATTTCGAACGTTTTGAAAGATGCCCTTATTAATTAATCTGCATGTATACGTAATTATATTTCTTAAGTCTTTAATATCCTGCGGCGGAATTTTGTATTCCACTGTTTTTGGATAACAAAGAAAGAAATCCAGTGGCGTTGTATCTGGAGATCTCGCCGTTCATTCTACAACGCCTCTTCGGCCTATCCATTTATCAGGAAACCTTTGATTCAGCCATTGTCGAACATGTAATGCGTAGTGTGGTGGTGCGCCGTCATATTGAAAGTATCAATTTTGTTCATCCAACACTGGGTCGTTCTTCATCGATTTGGTGACTCGATTTGAAGGACTGTGCTATGAGTGGATCGATTTCGTTTTCCAATAAGTTTAAGTACAATTCACCGGTTAAATTTTCTTCAATAAAAATCGGACCTATTATTTAATTCCCAAGGATTCTAGCCCAAACGTTATTCTTTTGGGGATACTGCGTATGACCCTCTCGAAACACATGTGGATTGTTGTTATCCCAGTATCTACAGTTATGTTTACTTACAAAGTTTATTTAAAAATGAATTTTGAAATAAATATTCTTTATTAAATTCGGACCATTTTGGACTCAGTCTCTTCAAATTTTTGAACAAGTTTTATTACGTATTAATGTCCTATATTTTGTCTGGATGCCTTTCATCAAAAAGTCGGATTGTTCTGCGAGCACACCTATCTTTAGCACCAAAAATAAATATAATTTCAATTTTTACTTGTAAAGTATACATCGTTAAATTCTGTCACTGACACCATATGACAAACAGTTGAAAATCGGCACTTCTGTTAAAAAATGTTATGTTGTTAAAACATAAATGAGCGATGAGCCAACATAAAATGTCTGTTAAATAACGTTAGGAAAAGAAAACTGGTGCGCACAAAAAAAAATAAAACAAACATTGTAAAATGTTGCGATTCCGTTAAATAGTTTAAAAAAATTATTTTTCCCTCTATTATGAGGACCGATTTCAATTTTGTAAAGGCCGTTTAATTAGGATTTTTAAGATCTTTAAAATGATATGTTACAAGATAGGGGGTTGTCAGTTAAAATGTTTAGGCAGAGGTGACTGGAGGTAAGGAGGTGAAAGGTTTTAGGGAAACATTGGTTTTGAACTTGGTTACCCGTTTTGGGGCTTCAAAAAAAAGTACCCTTCAAAAAATACAATATATATTAATATGGTGAATATTTCCCAGGGCTAATTACTGCTCAGAGAACATGTGATTCTCAGGCGATAAAAGAAAACATTATTCGGTACTTAGACATTTATTATCATCATTTAAAAAAATATCGTGGACGCCAAAGAATAGGAGAGGGATTTTTGGTTATAATCAGAAATTAACTATGTTAGTAAAATACAGGCACTTTAGTAAAGATGTCTTATAGATAAGAAACAATAATAAACCTAATATAATATGACTAGTAAGATGATAACTTATCTTTGGTCAGTCAATCCACGAAACTCCCCGATGAGTGTCGCACGGGCCACGTGAGGCGGAACGTAGGTCTGTCTACCCCTTACGGTTTCCGCTATCCCGTGGGTCTGCTCCTCTGGGTCGTGAGGACTTCGAGGACACCCAAAGACGTGCGTGGAAAGAAGCCAAAGATTCACCCGGATTAACCATTAAGTGTACAGGAAAATATGAAATTAGGGAATCAATCCACCCTATCTGGGTTAAAAAAGAATTATTCGTCGGACGACAAATAATCGTACGGCCACGAGGGTTCTCTAACTACGATGGTCCAAAATATACCTCGATAGGTTTCGGGGGCAGCTCGCAGTGTGTTAGCAATAAAAATCCAGCAAAGCTGACAAATAAACTCGGCGCTATTCCCAAAATATCCCGAACTCCAAGATTCTAATCAGCGGAAATTCTGCACTGGGTCAAGGCCTATTACTGCACTGTCGACTGCTCTCGAAGGTGGTCGGAAGGAGAAGAGATAGGAGAAGACCAAAAATGGTTCCTTCCAAAATTAAGCCCGCGAAGTAATTTTGTAGCTCTCCGCTAGAGTACTGCCAATCAACCAAACTACCAGTACCGGACTGAGATGAATGAGAGTGAGTGAAAAGTGTTTTGTAGTGATTTCAGGAAGATAAACTAAACTAAAATAAAGATAAACTAACGAAACATGGTACCGACCCTCTGCCAAAGCCTAATCAAATATGAGCAAGAAAATACGTAATCAACTCTTACAAACACTCGCAACAAAGACGGCCCTGTATCCCGACTTACTACGCAGTACCGGATATGCAAAATAACCACGCACCAGGCTCGACGCAAAATGTACTCCATTTCCTTTTCAGTACCTTCGCCAAAATGGCAAAATATGAAAAGTCTAAGTAACTGAAATTCCAACACAATACAACCAAACCTGGTGAGCAAATATAACCGTAACAACTTCCCCCTTGATATCTAAATAGACGTGTTTATTGTTTAGAGCTACTTTTCATTGCTAGAAGAAATAATGAAGGTGCCTAAGTTTGAAATGAAAGCACTGTGTATCTAAATATGATTTTTTTACAAAATTATGACTATTGTAATACAGTACTCTATTCCAAATTTCATTTAAAATTGAAAGTACCATTCAAAAAGGATTAAAGAAAAACCAACATTGGATGGCGCCACACTTAATTTAATCGAAAAACTACTCACACTCAGAAAAATGGGTATAATGTCAGACGAACATCGCCTTAAATACTCCTCTCTAAATTAAGAAATCCAGAGAGCCTACTGAAAAGATAAAAATCAACACATCAAAAAAAGTTGATGACAATTCAAGCAACACCAAAGACATCTGTAAAGCTGTGATGAAAATATACATCGTGTACATGGATAATTCAGAATGCACAACGTTAAAAAATCACTGATATCGATCGTATTTTAACCAGATTGCACTCTTTTCGCAGCAAACTTTTCTAAGATGAGTATAATACCAGCATACCTAGGTTGGAAATACATAAACCCAATATTTAAAAAAAAATTTACCAAAATGTTTCACGCAGTCTAAACACTATAAGGCGCCAGATTTGGATAGAATCACTCAGAAGTAATTAAAGCAATGTGTGAAGTAGGGGTAGGCTTGTTTCATAACATCTGCCTGAAAGTAGGGGACACCGGATTGTGGGGACAAATATTCAATATTCGACAAATAATAAAAAAAAAACGGAATGGAAAAAGTCAACCGTCATGTACACCTCTAGGAGAAATTATAGCCAATTTTTCGGGGAATCGAATCATCTGATTGGCTTAATTTGTCATCTACACGAATACAATACAACAGTGGTAAAGATCCGATGCGTTTTGTGTCAAGGATTTATCCTCTCGCCAGATCTACATTTATGGTGAATATACCATACGTAGAGCTCTCGAGGATTGGACGATTGGTATCAGTATTGACGGCATAAATATAACTAACTTCAAATATGCCGATGACACTACACTTATTTTTCAACACTTCGCCCATTTCCAAGATTTTTATGCTTTTTAAAAAAGTACGAATTGTTGCAGTACGAACTTTGCAAAATAGTCCTCTATTTCGGCGATAACCTCATAATTATGAGGTTATCATAATAATTTGATGAGAATTTCTTTCCAGCAAGCTATTTCTTCATGTTTTGAAAAGAGAACGAAATCGGAGGGGCCCATGTCCGGAGAATAGAAATGATGCGGCATCAATTCAATGACGCAAATTTATCAATTTGGTTGTTGCAATGACGGTTGAATGGGTAGGCGCATGATCGTGGTGAAATAGGCTTTTTCATCACTAAATTACAGTCTTATGTCAACTTTTCATAAAATAAGTAAAACAGTACAAGTGGGTTGCTGAGTTTCGATGTGGTCATATCAGTGCGGATGACGCTACCGCGATGTGTGCAGCGTTTGCTCGCTGACAAAACTTGAATTCATCTTTATACATCAGCTGCAAAGGACCGTGTCCCGTGAACGGTGAAGACATTTCCATCCACTGTTGTCTAGCATTCGCAAGACCTACTACTATTAGACAAGACAAGACCTTACTACCTACATCAACTATTAGAATGGAGAAACACGACCACAGGAGAGTATATTAGAGCTGATAAAAAATACCTTCATTTGGTAATGAAGTAGTGTGCTTCACCACGATAATGCTACCACCCATTGCCCTCCCTTGGCAACAACGCAATTAGTCGATTTTGTGTCATTGAACTAATGCCGCTACACTATTTTTCGGTCTTGCACCCCTCGTAATTATTTCTTTTTCCTAACATGAAGAAATGGCTTGCTGGATAGAAATGCACAATATATTTTTAACTCGGTCTATGTATATAAACCTCGACCTAGAGAGTATATAGAGGCTAAGGAAGGCAATTTATTTAAACGTATACTGCTATAAGTTAACAAAACGGTACCGTAGGATTGCTAAATCCGAAAGCAGTCATTTTTCATCACGATAACGTTAGACTCGGTATGTTATAGACCATCCGGAGGAAATTGTTAAATCCAGCACTTATTAAGTAACATTTCAAATAGATATTAACATGTTATAATGTAATAAATAGTTTGCTATATTGTTACCTTTAATGTATATACAGTGTGTCGCATTTAAGATGAGGACACCCTCACATTTTCGCTATTTGAAGGAATACAAATTTGAATTTTTGCACAGCCAGACAGATTGATGGGTGACGTTGTTTAAGATACTGAAGTCTGAACTTTAAAATAAGCCTACTACGAATTCACAAACAGGGCCAATTCTCGATATTTTACCTCGCGTTAGATATATCGAAAAAAGTTATTAGAAAAAGTTGTTCAGGATATTATTCTAACCCCATATACCAAGTTTCATGACAAAATTCGTATTTTTAATTATGTCATTCTTTTGGTCTA
Source organism: Cosmopolites sordidus (assembly GCA_031761425.1). NCBI lineage: Eukaryota > Metazoa > Arthropoda > Insecta > Coleoptera > Curculionidae > Cosmopolites > Cosmopolites sordidus. Next base: position 456 of record JARFXV010000482.1, on the reverse strand, counting down.
TACGCAAAATCGTAAAAGAATCGAAAAATGTATTCGAATAGACGGAGGACTAGTTAGATCACATTTGATAGTTAATTATTTGTATTTTGAAAATTATTGTTACTTAAATACTTTTTTCCTAAATTTGATCAATTACCAAAAATTGTTTTCCAATAATAATAAAATAATTATTCTTTTGTAAGTGCTATTTATTTTACTGAAATATTTGAATACATGACACTATTGACAATGTGTTCAGTTTTTACTTACCATGGCACACTAATTATCAAATTCAAAAATAAACTTGTAATAATTTTGTGTATAGACCAAAATAATGAAAAAATTAAAAATGCGAATTTTATCATGAAATCAGTATATGGGGTTAAAATAATATTCTGAACAACTTTTTCTCATAACCTTTTTCGATATTTCTAACGCGAAGCAAAATATTCAGGATTGCTCTTGTTTGTGAATACG